>JAHZNE010005451.1:0-60350 GCA_027744055.1 Callyntrura sp. NNG-2020
AAATTAAACCTTTATATCTCGTGAAATGGTAAAAAAAGTGCAGATGCGAACCTTGACCTGGACCGCGGTATTCAAGATCGAGTAAACACTGCGATCTCCCTGAGCTATTGGGTTGGTTAAATTTTCAGAAACTTAGGCCTGGTATGGATCCACTATCTATAACCATCGCTTACAGTAGTAGTACATATCCTGATAATAACACAAAACTCGGTTTAGTGTTTAATATATCCTGTTTTAGCTGTTTTTTATAAATAACTTTCTCATGAAACGATTCATGTGACGTGGATGTGGTAGGCCTTATGATACGGCGTGTGGTAATGGTAATAGTAGCTCTTGTTTATGTGCCAACAGCTCGGTTGGCCATCGGTCATAAAGAAAAAAATGTTAGCAAATTGGATTAATCATGTCGGTTTTCGTTAAATATGTGAACCAAGGGTAATAAATGTACATATTCTTAGGATAAACACTTCAATGTCTGCATGTATCCTGTATTAGCAAGATATATGAAAAATGGTTCTGACGTACCATAAACGAACCTCAAAAATTGATAACTCCTTTTTTGCACGTGTGCTCCTGTACTTTTGGTACTAATCTTTGCAAAATACTACAACCTCTCGGATCGGGATCATGGACAAGGGTTATATCAAAAAAAATTAATCTCCATTTTAACCTTCACAATTCGTGAAGAAATCAAACAACAAGAAACAATGTTATTCATAACAAGTAATGCACATTTATCAATGGTAAAACATACTCCGAGTAATTCAATTCAATTTCACTGTCTCTTATAACATCTTGTGTATAAATGTTATAAAATATTATTAAAGCTAAGTTTAAGCTAAATGCTAATCTACGCAAGGGTAAATTAAGTTACCTTTCACACTTTAAGCACGAAGATCATCGTAGTAATCCTTCAAGTTCTCCTTCTCGTCTTTACAACAAGTAGACTTTCTGTGTTGTATATATTATATGTGTAGTTGTATGTACTTTGTCTTAATTTTCACTTTTCTCACAACAGTCTCCGTATAGCACAGTAGCTGGAACAGCAGGAAAGAAATTGGGTCAGGCAAACTTCCACTCTCTTTTTCTTTTGACCATGAATTTCTTCCCGGAGAAACACAACGAGCACAAAACACGCTGATACACAAAGTTGTGGAATACTACAACAGCTTTCCCATTCCTGATTCTACGGGGGCTGGAAGTAGAATGACGGTAAATGGTAAAGTTTTATGTGTACGGAAATGTAGAATTGGAAAAAAGCCAATAAACTTGGAGAGTGTGTACATATGCACCAACAGCCACATACTTTGGCGAAGCAAGTGGTCAAAGTCATCAGCAGCAGCAGCAGTATCGCCACCACCAAACAAACCAGTCCGAGTAAACCCGAAAAATTGTGAGCTATTACTTTGGGCTGTAGATATGCTGGCATACTTTTCGGAGTTTTCCTTTACTTCACAAAGGGTGTCTTTTCTACCATGATTTAACATTATATGCATAGCATACTGCGTTCTATACCGAATGGGAAAACACCGTTCTTTCTTTCTTTTCTCCCTATATATCACTTAGCGATGGTGGTGAGGGACACGGCAGGCAGAGTGCGTATCATGTATGCATGGAAAGTTGTATTAGTCAGCCTGTCAGTCCTTTTCGGTAGATTTGCTTTTTGGGCAAAAGCCATAAATAGAGGAAAAACAAGTGCAACTGAGGTATATCCTGGGATAACATTCAACGCAGAGAAGTGTGTGAGTGCTGTATGGTCTCATTGTAAATACCCCAACCACGACAAATGAGAAATGAATGCCTAGCTTGCTAAGTAGGTAAATTCCGTATAAACAATTGATGTCCGTTTACGAAATGCTAAAAAATGAAAAATTGCGAGTGAATATGTATAATGAAATAAGTGTACGCGTAAATCTCGGTCTCCCGACTCAACCCTTTTTCTCTGCCAGCAACTTTACACACTAAAATGAGGTTGTTTTTACGAAAAAAAGTACCAAAAACTTTTATCTTTGCAGCTTTGGACTATTGCCGTGTGTAGGTATATAGGTACATAACGCTTGTCGTATTGGCGAAGAACTTGAAAGAATTTAAACTTGTCATGTTGGCATATTTTTCTGACATAATCGCAGTGAAAATTATTTATGGTGGTTGCCAATCGCACAGATTATGGGCGTATTTTTTTACAAGAAAAGGTTAACTTGCAAGTGAAATGAATGTACTATCTAGTGTCAGGATTATGTTGAAATATTTTTTTTAGGAAAGCCAGTCTTGGTTGTGGTTGAAAAATGAAAATTGGTCATGTCAGGATAATAAAAATTCTTGGAATGTTTCTGAATAAATTGGCAAATATTATGATTTCACATATAAAAATTAGCAATGGATCTCTGGGTAAGAAAGAGCTTCCAAAAATGCTTTACTTACAATTTATTAACAAATCGTAACTAACAGTACAATCAATCTGGAGGGTTGAGGGCT
Organism: Callyntrura sp. NNG-2020; assembly: GCA_027744055.1. Classification (NCBI taxonomy): domain Eukaryota; kingdom Metazoa; phylum Arthropoda; class Collembola; order Entomobryomorpha; family Paronellidae; genus Callyntrura; species Callyntrura sp. NNG-2020. The sequence goes on from JAHZNE010005451.1 coordinate 2,476, forward strand.
GTCATTTCGCGTGAATTCTTTAAATTGCACGTTTTTAAACCAAAAATTTCAGAAAAAATGCGTGGAATTTAAGAAATTCCGATTGATTTCAAGCGTCAATTTTCATATATCATTGTTCACAAATTAAATCAACGGAAGCATGTTCCAAAGAGGCAGATATTTTTATTCTTAACCCAAACAACTCGTTATTTGTTTATTGTAAATAGATTTTGAGTTTTCGTTAAATGCTCACTGCTGCACTGCGATATTCTCTTCCAAACTTGAAGGCTCGACCACGCTATGGCCTATACATTTGTGTTGTCACAAGTTGCGTGTGTTTTTCCTTGTGTAAGACCCCACGCTACAGCTTTGTTGTGAGTGAAGTAGCCATGGATGGACTTATGCACTATGTATGTTGATGTTTTTACCAGTAAGACATCGATGTATATTATGACATGACTACATATTCCACGTTAAATGTCCGATCATTGGAACCGGTTACTAGTATTGCAGATTAATTTCAATTAAATATTCGATTCAGAATGTGCTGATTCATTGTTAATTCGCTTGCATGTTTACTGGATTATCTAACTACGTTTAGTCCTAATTTGGTTTAATTAGTGGTGATTTAGTGCATCCTTCCATACAAAGATTTTATCATAAGAAAGCTTATCATCAGAGACAAGTAATGGCTTATTGTACCTCTCTGCTTATCATGGTTACCGAAGTAGACTGATTGTGAGACGTAAATAAAGGGATACGTTTGCAAAGTAAATTGACACAATATATTTTTGCACAACTATAATTTAGGAATCTCAAATGTCAACTCAATACGCTTACAACATCAACTGAGGGATAAATGCATCAATATTTTGAATAGCAATTACGTTTATTGTTGCCGAACATCAGTTGTATTTCTTCTGCAATTCTGGGCACCTGTAGATATGTCAAGCAGACGGAAATTAAATAAAATTGCGTGCTCAAAAATCAAAACATGTTGTAGTTCGACAAAACCGGTAAAATGTAGTTTGATTGAGCACGACGGAGACGACAACAGCAGTTGTAGTGGTGACAGCAGTCCTGTTTCCAATTCTGACTGCTCCATTGTCCCTAGAAAAACCAAGGCCAATGTCACTATTAATATGGACCTGAAAAAAGAGTACAATCGTTACTGTAAACTATACACAAGCGAACCACTGGAATTTGTTGCAGGAGCTTTGGAACAAGCTACGCTGTGTCAAGGAACTGGACATGCAGTGTCAGGGACTGGTGGTGTCACTGTGGACTTGAAAGGGCGTGGCTTACGTGGTGTTGACTGTATTGCTCTGGGAAAAATTTTGGCTTCCAATGCAAATATTGAACACTTGAATCTTAGCGATTGTCTCTTGCTTCCGCAGGGCTTTCAGGTAATGACGCGAACTGTATTTTATAATTTCTTAATTAAAAGTACAGCATACGTCGTATTTCAAGATTTCAATTTAAAACGATGGATCTTAATATTTTAGGCCTTATTAGACGGAGTTGCCAAAAACACTAACTTGGAGTCACTGGAATTACGCGGAAATAATATTCAGTCAGCGAATATGCTTTCTCCTCTAGGAGCAATGCTAAAAATTAACTGCCGATTGAAAAGGTTACAATAAATAATGTGCAAAATTTATTGTATAACTCTTTTTCAAAAGCTTTTCTAATCGATAGTTTTTGTACTGGTATAGCCTGGTGCTTGAATGGAACCATATTGGCACAAATAAGGAAGGACTTTCAAGTTTTTGCGAGGGAATTGCTGCAAACTCTGGACTAGAGTATTTAGATCTTAGAAATAACCAAGTATCCGATGAAGGTGTTTTGGAACTTGCTTGTGCTTTAAAGCAAAATAAAACTCTGAAAGATCTCGACTTACGATGGAATTCGATTGGGGTAAAGGGTGCTCGGGCATTTTACGATTTGCTTAATGTCAATACAGCCCTTACACAGGTGCAACTAGGAGGAAATTTTGTTCCAGAGGAAATTGTTCAACATATTGGTACAAATACTAATGACTAAACAGTAAATGAAAAAACAGAAGTTTTATTAAAATATAAAATTTGGGATTTTTATCACTATTTTTTACATCTCCACCAGAACAATTATTAGCGCAGAGATTTAAACAAGAGGAGATGGTGAAAGATTACTCGACTCGAACCACAATTCTAACAAGACAACTTCAAAAGACTGAAGAAGAGTATCAGAGCGAGATCAAGAAAATCATGAACGTTTTTGACGCAGAGGAGAAGGAATATCGACGTATCATTGAGTAAGTAATAAAATGTGTAAATCTGCATTTCGAAACTCCTGGTAATTCACAAACATTGAAATCAACTTTGTGACAACGTTTAGAGAAAATCAAAACCATATCAATTGTTTAACTCAGGAAAGAGAAGACGAAATTTCGAGAAATTGCAGCTTACAAAAGGAGGCACGTACAATAATTAATATAGCTTTTCTGTGTTCATTCATTTTAAGAATTATGCATGTTTTTTGGATATGCAGGTAGGAAATCTGAAGAAATCCCTTATAGAATCATCCACAGAGGAGGCGAAATTGCAGAGCATCATTTCTCAAAAGGAACAGCGCCTAGAAGAAATGGAAGCGACATTTAAGTCACGAATGGGGAGTCTTGAGACAAACTTTGCTAACAAAGTAAAAGACCTTCAAGATATGATTGATAGCCTCTCACAGGAAAAATCAACTTTACTGACAAATCTAAAAACGACCGAAGCCGAGCTGCATGGAAGAAATAGGGAAGTGGAACAATTGAAAGAAACAATTCAAGCGCAGCACAAAGCTTCCGAGCTCTTACAAGAACAGTTTGATAATCGGCTCCGACAGGCTAAAGAATCATGGACTGGTTTTCAAGCCGAAGTGGAATCTGCAGAACGCAAAGAAATTCAACGGCTTGAGAATCAAATGAATGAAATGAATACCTCGCTCATGGAACACCTTAAAGTTCTTGAAAATAAAAAGGCTGACGCAGAGGAAGAAGTGCGCCGACTAAAGATACAACTTGTTACATCTAAATCAGAAACGGAAGAGGAATTAGCTAAACTGCGTGTCACATTGGGAGAGGAGCATAATGCTTCAGTAAAGAGTCATATGGATCAAGTATCAAATATTCGGCAAGAAAATGAACGTTTGGAGGTTGAAGTGAACAAAATGGAAGGTCAAAATCATAAAATGGAGACCGAGAATGGTAAATTGTATCGGCAAAACGAACATTTAAAGCAGCAACTGGCACAGACCAATGAAGACTTAAGTGAAGTACACGCTAATAGTCAAACTGCCATGGCCAGAACTAAAAATGAGTTGAAAGAAGCTTTAGATAGATTGGCCAAGGAGGAGGAATCTAATCGCACATTAAGATCACAGCTTCACGACTTACAACAACAGGTTGCCAACCTCTCGGTGAAAGTATCAAAACTAACGCAAGAGAAACAAGCAGATTTGGAATTTTGGAAGCTACAAATTCAAAGGAGGGAGGATGAGCTCATCAGATTGAAGTAAGCAGACTGATACTGCTGTCGTAACGAAATAAATCGATAGGTTTATTTTACATTATAACTACTAATTGGGTTGAGTTGAGAGAGTCCTTTTGTCTTTGTTAAGGTCTGAAGATATGAGAAGGGCAGCCCTGTTACATGAAGCATTTTCCGTGTACATGAGGTCAACATCAGTGGCCACAGGACTTCCCATCCCGATAGCTTGTTGTGATAACACCACAACACAGCCTCCTATAGTAGTACAGTTAAATTCAGTAACCCAGGATAAAAGGGGCTTTCAAGATGACGGTAGCGGGGAACCGGCAAATGAAATAGGACGAGGACTGGATCCTTCCTATTAGTTGGCATGGTGATTTGCTTCTGACCATAACGGTGAGATAAAAAACTTAGGATATCACTGGTTCTGACAGAAAGAAAGTGTTGAATGGTTGGTTGGCAGGACAAAAGTCGAGGCTGAATGTCAATCTCCAAAAAAGTTCAACAATAATTTTCAAAACCATGCGTGTTCATTTCAGAGTAATAAGAGTTAATCATTTATTTGCTAAGAGTCCAAACTTTTCGCAGCATCAATAATAAAATTCATAAACTTTTCGCGTTTTTTTTCTTCATTGAAATGTATCATTAACCTAACATCATATCTGATATTTCAATAAGCTATTTTATTGAATATTATTTTCAATTTTGAGTTATTGGCGATTTGTGGCTTATGGTGGCCTGCATCATCCAAGTGGTGTTGGGAGATACAGATACTTAAATTACTTTATTATTTTGCATGGTCATTATGCTTAATTACAATATATGGCTAAGTCATGTTCTTGTAAGAATGGGATTGACTATATTGCATGTTGGCATTTGAAACGTAGCTACACTGCGTATACATGTGTTAGTTAAAGCCCTGCTTTTCTGTCAAGTCTAAAGAAAATCTATGAACATGCAATGCGTTTAACTGTAAATTATATAGTTAATGCGGCTAACTTATTATAATTATAGTTATTACTATCAAGGCGTACTTTATACAGAGTTCAGAATAGTATCACATCTTTACACCAGCATACTAATACAATTCATGCTATAAAATTAGTCTAACAATTCGCCCACTCTTAGCGTAATTAATATTTTTTTAATGAAGGCCAAACGTTGATCTATTTTATGGGAATAAAAAAAACAGCTAAACCTTGTACTAAACGTGCAAAGGCTAAAGAATGAGAGGAGAAAACACGCTGAGACAAGGATTAGGATAAGGTGCGTCCGGAAACTATTATAATAATAGTGGTAGAGAGACAAGTTGAAATCTAGAATAGTAGAAGTACTAAAATGACAGAATATTCGGTGGAAGATTTCTTTATAGCGACCAAGTTAAAAATACCTCACGTTACAAACCAATCATGTTGTGAAAAACGTTATTGTAGCGGTGGGACGCGTTGCCACCCACGTGATATATAAATTTTCACACTGTTTCGATAACACCCTTCTTCTTCACTTTTGGCACATACGTAGAGTTGGCTACACCATTGTTACTATGAGATGACACGGCAGACTGCGGAGGTAAGGATTGTGGTTGTACTGGCTCCAAAGATGACATTTCCTCTGATTTCACACTATTTCCACTAGCATTACCACTATCACTGGCAACATCTGATATAAACGAAGTTTCCAAGTGAGGAGTGGTCACTTGGTCATCTTTATTACTTGTCATTGCTGCAGTTGTTGAGGAAGAGTCGTTCTGTTTCGAATTATTTTGTTGAGCATCGTCCAGGGCGGAAGATTTCAAATGCAAGGTTAGTTTGGCAGCTGCCTGATGATGTTGGTGAGAAGAGCTGGATGGATGGATGGAAGTTGCTGGAAAATGTGTATTGCTTGATGAGGATGCCACACCAGGACCATTTTTTTCATTGGGATGATTCATTGTACTTGAAGACGACGACGAATACGATGACTTTCTGGAGGAGCTACCTTTAGAAATACTTCCCAGGGGGATTTCTTCATCCCTGGAACGTGCTGACACGGCTGGAGATCCTTCTCTGGATTTTCGCTTCCCTTCTGAACACAAAATTACAGAAATCAGTTACCCCTTCAAGTTAAGAGGACAATATATGCATGGACCACACAACGTTGCTAATACATAAAACAACCAGAAGGATGTAAACCCTTGTGGAGGTACACCTACAATGAAAACTCCGCAAAATAGAATAAAATGAATTGATGTAAATACCAATATCATTTAAATACATGTGCTTTCGAGTGATAAACCATATAACAAATGCTATCATGCATGGTATTTAAAAATTGTATCGGTGATTAGCTGTGGCCATTAAAATTAGACGTGATGTTCAAAGTATTATTGTTACATGTTAAAAATTTTAATAATAAAAAGTTTTTAATATTAACCCATCCCGTTTTACTGAGAGTTGACCGATAGTTTTGAAATTATTCTTAAATATAGTCATCATGACGAAAGACGTTTGTGTACCAAATTTGGAGTAAATCCGTTCCCGCACATACTAGATCGGGTATACAACTAATAAGGCATTTAATATCCTATTAGGGTATACAACCTTCGGGTAGTTAATAAAACGAAAGAAGAAAAAGCAGATATAGGATTTAAGAAAAAAACGTCACGAACTCTCATTTCTGGATGACGGATCATTAACCACCATTGCTAACCCGGGAAGAGCCTTACTGATTGGGACGAACAGTGGTCGATCCCCTCGAGTCATCGCTCGTCCTAAATTTCACAAAAAGATGTACTACGCACGCTACGCAGCGCTGTATACGAAGTACCCAAAATTGTGCATTTAAATTTTCTTACTTTGCATTCTTCGAACATTTTGTGGTGGTGAAGGTGAAGATCTTATTTGGTCCAATAGTTTCCCAATCAAGTGCAATTTTCTTTCTCTAGCCTTCTGCCGCCCTTTTACCAGTCTGAAATGATTCAATAATTGCACATTTACATATTTAGAGTGAGTACAAAATGCAATATATGATATACAACGTGCAATACAAACCTCTGTTTAGCTGCCATACACCTTATATGATCATCAAACATAAATTTTGCAGCTAAAATTGGAGTTCGTGTTCTCTGCTGCGTCGGTGAGCTTTTCACAGTGATATGTAAACATCTTGAGTCGTGCTGATCTCCCATTACTTCGATATCCTGGAAAAGGAATATTGTGAATTTTATCTTTATAATTTAAAGAACACCTACGTTGAGGTAACCCAACCACGGTAGACCTTTGGGGTAGATTAAAGCATATGAATCATCATTCTAATTACTAATCATCATCATCATCGTCGCATATATTGCCAGCATTAGCGATGACGATTAGAAGGATTATTTTTCTATAATTCCTATACTTTAATCTGCCCCAGCGGTCTACCGTGAACGTAACACATACCTGAAGAAACCCAACAAATTTCACTACTCCCCAACCCATTCGTTTTTGACTAGGTTCCACCAAAATGAATTGAAATATGTCAATAACCAAAAACCTCCTTGTTTTAACACTGTCTCGAGTTATAACGGTGCACGCTAAAAGATCACTATTTGCTGAAATAAAACATAAAGAGTTGGCATTTCCAACTTTGCGATTCCTCCAAATGTATTCAATGCGTTCCGCTTCTACTACTGAATACTAGTTAACTGTTTATCAATAGCTTACTCAAATCCAAATTATCGTCAATATGGACACAAGTTTGGGTGTTGGTCAAAGGTAAATATTTTTCAGTTTCCTTCCTCAATTTCAATGATAGCTTCCTTAAAATGAAATAAACTCTCATGGAGCGCCTACTCCTCTCGGCCTATGTATACACACCAAACCAATTGGATTAAAAATTGCTTTAAATATTACGCACTCGTGATTCAAAGTAAAGTTTAACAATGTAACCTCTCCACATGGCAGTCGTTTATCGAAGGTTATTCCAGACAAAGGTGATCCCGCCGGCGGCAACAGTAAATTTGAATCCATAAGTAAATGTTCAACGCTAATTGGCCGAGAAGCATTCATATCCAAATACTCATCTTCGAACAATTCCAAAAACATCTCATCACATTTGTAATAGTTCTGTAAAAGTAGGATATTTTCCTCTCGAGCACCCTCAATTAAAGCTAAATGTTGGTCTTTGAGAAAACTTTCTCCTTCTCCATTTTCTGTCATCACAATCTTTTGAAGGAGATTTACAGCCAACGTCAATGTCACCACTCTCACTTTACTATCTGCAAAGAATAAAAACATTAACCATTGGAATTACGCTATCACAGGATCACTTCAACGTTGAGTTCAGAAATTATATTATAATAATCTGTTTTACCAGGCTTCACAGTCTGACTAATAATGGAAATCAACTTTTCCACCAGTGAATCGTTATATACTCTCAAGAATTGTCCGTCCTCAAGCACAGTGGTGGTGTCATGAAAAAGGTTGTTCAAAAGTTCCACGTTGATTCCTTTTAAAATGAAATCAATGCAAAAATTATGCATATGGTCAATATATCAGTTTTCAAGAAAAAAATGTATACATTAGCATTCGAACCACCTGCAGCAATTCATTCAATTGTAACCACATTCCGCATGCACTAATCATGCAGACTGACTACTATATACCACCACCTAACAGTCACATATGCAAGTTTTCAAGTGTAACAACACAGTTGAAATTGAAATACATATAATATTGTGGAATTTAAAGTAGCCTACCGTCTACATGGGAAGGCCAGCCAAAAATGGATGGATCCAAGTTTCAAAAAAGTTTGTTAGAATAACACATCCACAATAATATGCAGTTTTAATAACACTTCAAATTTACTCTATCTGTATGTTTGCTCCTAAAGTTATGACATAAATCAGCAACAAGAATTTTCATCAGAGAATAAACTTACCTCGATTTTGCTTCAAGGCCTCAAGAAGGCATAGCGTGAATAATGCCGCATAATCATTTTCACTACATTCCAGTGAATCAAGTATGGCACAAAGGAATGGTCGTTGTGTGAAAACTTTGTTAATGTTATTAGCAATAACGCTTAACGTTTCGTTCGTTGTCTCTTGCTGCTGCGAAGGAACTTGTAACTGCAGCGTTGACGAGGATGGCGACTGAGTAGATGATGATGGCGACGTTGCTGCAACGTCCACGTTTTCACTATTTTCTAGTTGATCGGCAATAGCAAAAGAAACCTGATTATCTGAGCAAGCTTCAAGAGTATTTGTGCTGGTGCCGCTACTACTTCGTTTCAGGTTAAAAACTGCTTCATTTTCTTGAATAATTATACTGGCCAACATGCGAACCAATGGCGAATGATAAATAATTAGGAACACTTGAGATAATAAGAATAAGGCGAGAATACTGCTAACTTTCGGCGGTTGTTTCCGTTCCTGTTTTAGAACAAAATTTTAGTTAAACTTTGGAGACAATGCAATCCCATGTATTATGTATGTAATGTTTGACAAATCATATATTACATTTTGGAAAAAAAGTGAGTCATTGCTTACAGAAACAATAAAACTTTTATCCAGCGATGCAACGTACAAAGGAATTAACAGTCTGTGCAGCAAATGATCCGTCAGAACTTGATTCAGGTCATCAATTTCTAACAATAGTATATCATTTACGTAGTGTAAATGATCTAAATGCTCAGCTACCAAGTCCGCCAGTCGAGATCGTGCTTCATGTCTGTACAATTAAAAAACGTTTAAAAATACAATAAATATACACATGGACTAAAATTAGAATATTAATAATTTATTAATGTAGCATTTTCTACTCACTCTGAATTTTCGCGGATGCAACCATCTAGCTCTAATACATGATTTCCGATGAACCAAACTAAATTTGAAAAATATGGTGCAGCGGTTTTATCTCGAATAAATTTTTGCATTGATTTGTCATCAACACGATACACATTGAGCGTGAGCGTTCTAACTGCAATTCGCACCATACTTTCTGAATTGTTGAAAAATTTGATCGCTTCCGTGTATAAGGGAAAGTCGTTGGTATGCTATTATTGTATTATATAAACATTATTAGTCATGCCTTTTGTTCGTAAAAAAAAGTCCCAAAATAGTGTCTCCGATAATTACCTCATTGTAGAAAAAATGGATGGTATGTTTGTTTAATTTGAGTGATAATGTTTTCAGAAATGAAATATAATATGCCATCACTTCTTCGTCCGAAAAATCAAATTTGTGTTCAATGATTGAGTTAACATGATTATTGGAAAGAAGGTAATCTAAAAAAATAAAAAGAACACACATGAATATTTTTACACTTACCTGTAGGATTAATGTAAAGCTAAATTTAAAGTTTAATTAAATTTAAAATAAAAACTCATCGACTCACACAAGGACGTTTCGTTTCTGATGTTTTCGAAAAGAATATTGAGAGTTTGTAATAGCTGGACGCAAACATAACTGCCACATTTTTGCTTCATTATTCTAAGAAAGAATGACAACATATTCTTCTCCAGGAAGAAGCTAAAATTATATTTAAAAAGTTAAATTGTCTAAATGTTAAAAATCATCATTAATTAAAAGCTTGTGACAATATTTTGGTACACTAAATACAGTTAGTTTCTTCTTACTCAAATACACTAGAGTCATTTTGATCACCCCAAATTAATATTTCAGCAATGGACCTAAGAGTTTCCACAAGAAGACTTCTATTGCTCTCATTTACCGTTTGATTTTTGGACAAAACATTGTACAGGTACCTTTAAAAAATTTAAGTGTTTACACAAATTTATATTATTATTTATTTCTATTCAAATCTCTTCCTCGAGTTTCAGTTCCTTTTCAACACAGTCGAACTTTGAACTTACTTCAAATGCTCCAGGGAGTGGGGATTCTTTGGCTTCCAAAGGCCCCCACCAAACCAACTTCGACTACGAAACATTCCACCACTGTATTCACCTTCGTCAGCCAGTTTTATTACAAATCCACCTTGATCTCGGTGGGAGTCATTTATTTTTTTTCTCTTCAAATTTTGTTATATTTGTATACTACTACACAACACAAAAGCAAAAACGAATATGAAATCCTTTTCCCGTCCTCCCCACCCTTCTCGAGAAAAGTTTCTAAAGATTTTATCCTCTTTCCGCTCCTTTATTTGTTTACCTCACCATATTGAATATTGATCAATACACTGGAAGATGTACATAACAAAACACTATTTTGTTCTGTGATAAATTCGTCACCATTATTACTGCACGTAAAAGTGCATTTATTATTGCGCACCAGTCAGCAAATGAGTATTCGGTGGTCGTAAATATTTACGCAGAGGATCAGCTGACCATCATCTTGTTGAACAAGAAATACATCATCATCGTCCTGATTGTGATATCTTCGAAGCCCCGAAGCTCCACCAAAACCAGAATGGAAGAGCCTTTACTCCTTGTCATTGATAAACAATGAACAAAAGAGACTACGACGCAGAAAATACTTGCCATGCACGTATTTCATATTAACACTTCACTGGAAGGACACACAAACCTAATGGATTTGTGTCTGTGTCGTTGGGTCCAACTTCCAACTTCAGCCTATATGCACACCAACCATAAATACAGACAGAAGAGAAAAAATAAGTTATGTAAATTATCACGTCATTTTAAATCTTCAAGTTATTTGAAGTAGTACTTCAAAAACAGTTTTAGCGTAGCACATTTTTACAACACGCTTTTCATGCATCGATCATCATCACCGTGATGGTCTTGATTTTGAAAATTTTTATTTTTTAAATTATCACAACTGTATGCTGCAAAAACACAAGAGCGATAATTTTTTTGGCAGGTTTGCTGTCTGTAACTAGTATCACTGTGTGATGGGAGTATAGTATGGGTGTTGAGGTGACGTGATGCGAAATTATTTTATAAATCATCGAACTCAGACGGAGTGAAACTGCATTGTATCCCTGCTTCCATTCAACTGACCTTGACTTTATTAACACGAAATTTTGTATTTTTTCTGCTGATATTTGTGTTGTTCATAGTTCATGGCGCTTGTGTAAGTAAAGCTTAAAACAAAACTACACACATTCATTAATAATGCATTCTTGCTGTATTGAATAATAAACGCACAAGTTGACCACTACTCTCGAATGACTATGAAGACGAGAAGGACGATGATGCGGAATGAGATTGATGATGAAATGAAGATTGAGTGCGATGTGTGAGCTGCTGCGCTGTGTTGTGCTGTGATGGCTTGTCTGCTGTGTTAAATGGCAAGCGACTAGATTTTATTTAGAAATTGAGTGGAGGAATGCACATCGCAGTTCGCAGTGGTTTGGATTGCATTGTGGCAAATAATAATTTTAGGTAAATAATAAAAAAAGGAAATTATGTGTTTACATGTGTTTTAACAAATTGCAACTATTCGAGTTGCATCAGCACCAGCAGACAGATGAGGATTATTTTGGTGCGTATATCTACTTGGCTCCTCCTGAAGATTTGAAGACGGCCAGCTACATAGGTATAACTTTTTTGGCCAAGTTTAGGTAGGTGGAAAGTAAAAGATAATAGTATGCGCGTGGCGAATGTTTGTATGCAAGCATGCATGCATGCAGAAGAGATACCGCACACCGCACATATTTTTCAATCATTGATTTTTACGAACATTAACAAATCTCATTAAATATTATGAACTTCATTAACGTACCAAAACCAACCTATCAGCGGCAATAATGTTCTCCGAGCATAATCTGTACTATCCACCATCACCTTTATATTCCTTCATGGTGTTTTACGCTTTGTACGACACGCTCGTAACCGTAAGTGCCGTGATCTGCTGGTGAGGATATTATCATGCCATCAGGTATTTTACTCTAGCCTCTAATCATCGTAAAAGCTTGTGAAATGATGGTGCGATATAAAGGGTCGGTACTCGGTACTATGTTATATTTACACAAGTCCTCAACATTGTAAACTTTGTCCATACAACATAACATCACGTAGTTTTACATAATACGTTGACCAAGACGAGGGTGCATGATGCATTATACCATTCACATCGATATCATATCATCATATTATGAGCAATTTCTATGTTTCGCGTTGAAAATGATGCCCAAGAAGAGATGCCTAATAAGAGTGGCTCGCCGCTCGGCTTGGCACAAATTGCTGTCATCACGACTGCCTGTCTATATTGGATGTGTTTTTTGCAAAGATTGCACGGCATATGTTGCTGCAGTACAAAAGTAAAGGGGAGCCCACATTGAAATATACGGAATTTGTATTCCATGGTCACTGAATTCTTTTCTACTTGCCCTCAGGTTTGTATTTCTTTCGTTGGGTAAAATCTAGGAGAGAAACAAGTAGTATAGCATGTAGTGTATAGGGCAGCTGTATCTTAGCAGTATCAAAAAAGATTTCCGGACATAAGAAGTTCGTAATCGCAGTCAGTAGTCAGGCCAGTAGTATTCATGTGCATAAAACGAAAGGCTGTAAAAGAGCAGTGGCGATTTGGAACGAACGAATGGAGAAACTTCATACAGTGTATCATCCTTCTATCGTTCATTCGGTTCAGGGATGCCAAGAAGGTGTTCGGTTTGATACCAGGAGAAAGTGAAACATGAGAAAGTGGTTGTATTATAAATAGGCTAATAATTTTTTAAACTTTGAAAAGAAACAGATTAATTTTTAAAATCAATACACAGAAGAAATATTACCGTTTATATAAACGGTAACTGTTTCGAATGTAATTATACGGACATAAAGAGAAAAACAAAAGACAAAAGCCCCTCGCCTTTATTACCTCAAATTAATTTAACAGAAAATTTAGTATTCAATGTTTAATTCACTGATTATTAACATATAACATGGTTATATTGAAAATTCGTATTTTTTTCTCCTACGAGATTACACCTAATCTCGTAGTGCCAACTAATAATGGTACAAGAAGTACACATTATAAACATACCAATACAGTAATCCCGAAATGTCATCTGAAAATTCGGAAATTTCAGATTTGAAAAATATATAATCAATTCAAGATTTAAAAAACTAAACTTAACTTCACAGAAACGAATCATAGCACAAAACATGTTAGTCACCAAAATATAAAGTTGAACTGGGCATTGTTCAAAACAAAGAACAAACAATATTACTGATTGCATTGTTTAAATTCACATACTTACAATACTTACTGGCATATATACTGCAATAGTGCATTGCATATAGAAGTACAATTCTATACGTAACAAGTTAATAATAATTTTAATATAAAGGAGACAGCAACGACCTTTCATAAGACATTGTCAAATGACAGATAAATATAACATGGATTTGAAACAGCAAAAACGAAGGGTGAAATTATAATAATTGCAATATTTGTAATAGCAGGTAGTGAAGATACAAATACCCGAACCCCCGGTTTGAAACGTTATTACCAATACTTAAATACTTTTCATGTACAAACATTATCCCCTGTAGGTTTATTGTTATTATCATAAGTACAATTTTTGAGACCAGAGTGAAAATACATGTTTGCATCGAATGGTCAATACGGGAATGACATCGGTACTTGATATAGCGTATTATGTTTTCAGACAATAATTCTGATTTCAGTATCACAACATTCAACCTCGAGAAAGAACAAATTTGAACGGATGTTATTTACAAAAAAATCTTGTTTTAAATTTTCAGTGAGCAACAAAAATGTGTATGGAACATCAAACTTGTTACAGGGTTAAAAATACTGCACAAAAATGCAAAAGGACATGCAACAACTTATATGAGATACCAATATAAGCCAAGAAAATTTAAATTGTTATTCTTAAATAAGTGGGTTACACCGGCATAATCACATTTTAATTCCAAAGATTTAAACTATGGAAATAAACTACATTTAAATTTTTTACATGTTAATAATAATTACGTAGAAACTTTCCTGTTCAACAGTGTACTAAGCTATGTGGGTTATATATTTTAAAATTGTTTTAAATCGTATTCCTAACATGCTATAACTATGACTTTAACCAAAACGTATCATACATTTTAATCGTGTGTCTGAATTCTAAATGTTGCTTGCATAATTCTGCGCGATTAACTTAAATTTACATATATAATATTCACACACTTGATTCAACGGACATTATATCTAAATATGCCGCTGTGTTTTGTATTGATAATTTTAATACAGTAGGGTATAAAACTATATGGACGTTCTATCGGATTTTTTGTGGATTAAAGTAGAACTTATTTGCTGACCTGATTGTTAGAAAATATGTTGCAGTAATTTGGCGTAGCAATATGAATGTGATCCTGATATTTGTAGACTAGTTGTTGTTGTGGGAGGAGGAGGAACATGAAATTTAAAGGTTCGATATTTTCAATTTGATTTAATCTTCTAAAGTTACATCCTGTAAACCAATTTACATGTAATAAGTGATAAATTCTAAAACATATTTCAACATAAAATATATTTAAAAGGTTTTGGGCCTGACCTGAAACAGATAACTCATTGATTCCTTATGATGTGTTCGTCTAATTGCTTCGCTTAATAATATGGATATATCAACCTGAAATCAAAAGAAAATGAGGATTTGTCCAAGATATCAGACATACAAATTGAAACATTTTTTAGTTTAGCAAATTGCAAATATCACATGACTTCTTTGACAGTCGTCTCGACAATATATTTTTATTAAATAATTTTTGAAGGTTGTCAACTTGGTGTTGGTAGTATCTTTTTGAAATCAAGTATCAAAATCATTTACGTTCTATGATTAAAACCATAGAATTTAAAAATTATTTTATATTGTTTAAAACTGACTTTGTTAAAAATGTTTGTTGCTACCCATGACTATTTAAAAATGCCAAATGGAAATGAGGTGTTTTTAGTATTTTATTTTACATTTATTTTTATCCAAATTTCGTACCGTTTTGATCTTCACGCACTGCAGCTTTTGATGATCATGTGGTACCGTGTTTGTTACCACGACTTCGTCGATTGGAGACGATTCCAATAAAGCTGGAGCATCAGATGAAAGTAGACCATGAGTTGCCAAAACGTAAATGCGACTGGCACCTTTCTCCTTTAGTGCCACCGCAGCGTCAACAAAGCCACTGGCATCGTCGATGAGATCCTCCTGTTGCATACATAATACATGTGTAAACATTTAGATGATATTCGCATTCCTTAATTCATGTTTCTCTCTTTAATACAAATAGTTTGCACAAATTCAAACTCGTGTTATCAATATGTTTTAATAAACCTTGCACGTACCACCATAATAGCTATTCTTCCAGAAACGTCACCAACGACTGTTTAAATGAAAATGAGTTGAATTGTTACATATGGAAACATTATAAAATGTTAATGGGGGTCAAGAAAGTAAAATTAATAAACTTGCCAGTTAAAGGATGTTTTTCTTTCTTAACCGCTGTTGGAACTCCACCAACCGCCATGTCCATCAAACGGTTATTAGCATTACGTTCCGGCGGAGGAGAATACCGACCATCTATTTCATCCGCTTCTCCTTCCTTGGCTTCTCCATGAATAACTGCGATGCCAACACGAAGCCTTTCGGCGTAAGAGGTGGCCTTCTTGGCCGAACCAGGATTACGAGCTACCATAACAGAATTCTTATAGTCAGGAATCTAAAATTGAAAATTATTATCAGCAGTCAGTGCCTTTTCCTTTACGATGAATTGTGAATTTAATACCGATAGTTAGTAATCAATGGCTTACACAATCTTGAATATACTGAAGTAAAAACGGTGAGGCTCGAAGATTGTCAATAGGTACATCGAAGAAACCCTGGATTTCCTTGGCGTGAAGATCCATCGTGATTATGTGTGTAAATCCTGATTTGCACAGCATCTTAGCCAGCAATTTTGTTACAATGCACCCTCGTTTTCTCATTTTGCCTATATTACGACAAAATTGTCAGTTTATATAACTGTTCCTCAATTCAATAAATTGTAATGTTTTAACAATAATCGCATTCTTACATTGTTTGCTGTATGGTAAATACGGAATTACTCCAACAATTTTTTGTGCACATGATGTTCGGCACGCATATGACATGATTAGCATTTCCATGATGGAGTTGTTATCCAATCCCGTTTGGATGATGTACACATCTCGAGCTCGGACGGAATCATGTATTGAAACCATTGTCTCCCTATTAGCTTTGTGATATACATCACAGTTGCCCAATTTCATTCCAAGCCGACTAAGCAGAGATAACAAAAACAAATGTGGAGATTATGATTTAATGTATTGTCAGTAAAAATTAGACATAAATGATTTGCAAAGGCAAAATCATTATTCGTAAAAATGGTTCCAGAAAAGTAGATAGGACGAGTTGTACGACATTAATGAAGCAATTAAGAAGATACAATGGTGTCTTTCGAAAACAGAATTAATCTACATATTTATCCAAATTATATATAATTGAAATCTACTTACGCAGCCACATCCTTGGCCAACTCCGGATGTGAGTTGCCGGAAAGAATGATAAAATCAGAAGGGCCTTCCATCCTCAATGTTTTCTTAAAGTTATGGCTAAAAACGAAGTATACACCTTGAAAATTAATTCTACAAAATATAGATATTATAGATTAATAGATTAAAAAAATACAAAGTGCGTTACCTTATAATTTTCAAAATATCTGCGAAGAAGGAAGAAAATTTCGTTTGTAAAAATTGTCACACGGAATCAAATAAACAAATGTATATAAACAAAAAAATAAAATGACTTATTTAAATTACAACTTTTGAAAACAAAAAAATGAAACCAAGAATAGTCCTGTGCTATGAATAAATAAACGGAAGAAGTTGCAAAACTAAAGAATATGCTCGGTACATTCGGTATTCCGCATCTGGTGAGGACACCCAAACTTAACTGTTTCCAATGGGGTTTCCAGCTCTCTTGAACTAATAATGGATGAACATCACTTAACACAGCATTATTAATAGTTGATAGTATTTCTTCCTAAGAAAACAGGATGGCTTCGTTATGAATTCCATTCCCCCATTCCTTGATCTACGGGAACCTATTATAAAACAAAAATAATGAATTTATTGATCAAACATCTCAATACTTCGTCCATAATACTGAGTATGCTGGTTATTAAACGTTGAGCTTTACATTATTCACGAAAATCTACAGTGTTTACTTATCATTACTACCACAAACCTGAAACGTGACGTCAATAACGTTAAAAATCAATTTATACAAAATACACGATACAGTGAAAACAAAATCGCTTTTGGCAAAAATTATGGCAAAACAGGAGCAGATTATACCCTGGCACCTGGGGCACCCAAAACAAATAAGAGGTATGCCTCCCGCATGAATTGTACCTATGGGCACCAAATTTTTTTGTGCCTAATTTAACCACAATATAACCTAATGACGACATAAAAATGAGGGGTTATATGGTGTATGGGGTAAAACGATTTAAGTGCTCCTTGGGGAACCAAGAACTTGCTTTCACTTCGATACAACTTGATGCACAATTTCAATCGCCAGCAAACATCGAAAAATGTTGACAAGAAATTGTTTGCCACTTCAATTGCCAAATGCGCACACGTGTAAATTTGTGTTATGCTTTTACTTCATTGATGGCGTATACTTTACGACATTACCAACTATAGCAGGGTCTTAAAACAACAAACCAGGAGCCAACCACAATGTAAATCAACTTACTTACTCTTTTCTTTCACCAAAGAGCACAGTATGATGTAATTTAGCAGTAAAACCTTCAACATTTGACACAAGATCACGATAGATCCTGTTGTTGGCTGAATTTCGTGGCAATGAGTAATGACCAACTCATGAGTAAAGGACAAAAAAGTGCAACAGGGCTTCAAAAAATAATTAATAATTAACAATTATTCACTTCTACCTATCCATCCACACCACATATCCACGTACTCCTACAGGATATTAGATCCGTAACCATGTAACAGTCCACCAGTGTTAGTCAGTCACGAAAAAAGAAATACAATTCACCTGTCCATCGAACAACTACCACTGTGTGCTGTATTGTGCATATGCATTTCGCATTATCGCTCTAATGTCAATGGTATAATGTGATTTTTGTGAAGATAGTCTAAATCTTAATTGTAAAAATGCACATGCAAAGTATATGCTTCGGTGCTCCAACGTAACTCTACCGTTTCTGATGGTTCCAGAGCTGGAGGGAACGGAAAGAACTAAATGTTAACACAAAGTGTTTTGTCGGTCTAACGTCAACGTGTATCCCTGTTCCAGTTCTTGTAGTGGAACAGTGGAAGTTATTCCATTGGATTGGTATTGTCTTTATTGACGTACTATTTCGTTTCAGTATACAGGTACTTTGATGCTATATATCCTTAGAGCATTGTTTTTACCTTTCCAGCAAAAAGGCTAAGGGGAAAAACCTGACGTTGTGTTTTGGATGTTCCGTCTGGTGATTGGTGATGTTTATAGTACCTATGTATATTGTGTGGGCAATTTTAATTTTAGGAGGAGTTACCTAAGCAGTGTGCGTTTAAGGAAATGTATGTCACCATAGTCACAAATAAAATGCATGTATTATGTATTTTGAACTCTCTACTCTAGTATCATGTCACGTACTGTTTTCACGTAGCAACATTTTAGTAAGAAAAAACATGCTAGAAAGCTACTTTCGTGACTTACGTCTTGAGCAGAGCAGGAATAGCAATAAATGGATTCGTTTTAATCCAATTGCCAATTACTAAAATACCTATCTTGAACCAATAGTTTTAGAATACTTTCTATAATTTTTTATCAGTTTGCCCTATAGAGAAAAACCAATTCTTCCGAGAAAACAGCGTAATACAATAAAGTCGAGAAGGTCTCCCCATCTCCTTTACTCTTGATTCCTATAAAGAAAACTTTCCATGTAAAGAAAACAGGTTGCTATTGCTATCCTTAACTGTTCCTCTAGTCACTTTTCGTTCACACACACACACACAATACGTGATACTCTTGAATAAGTAATAGTTTGGCATTACCTTTCTGGAAAGACGCCTTCTGCTGGTCGCTATCTCTGTCTACTGTATATTATCATTCTCGTTGCGGGAAAATCACAATTAAATTCTAGCATGCTTGGATTACAATGACTATTATTTCGTCACATGATTTCTCTCTTTTCACTGGTTTTGTTTCACTCACCATCACACTTATGCTACCTATGTATTATAATGATTTATAAATAAATTTCATAAGCTATGTTGCTTTAGAGTAGACACGCTATCACATAATTTTCTCACAACAACCCTCCTCCTTTCACAATTTCTCCTCTCTAGTGTTTCCTTATATCATATAGGCTTTACAAAATAAACCACAAGACATATATACATATTTGTATGCATATAAGATGAGAAACAGACGTAGTAAGTTGGACAATTATCACTTAGTTATTATCATCCACCAGCTAGAAAAACTAGTCTAGCATGAAAACAATTAAGAAGAAACACCTACCTATACTCACGACGTATTTCGTGTAAGTGGATGGATGTCAGTAGTCAGTGGTCGGTCGTACAGATGTGTACACACAGAATCAATGTTGCAATATTTATACGGGAATTGGTGGGAACATACATCCACCAAAGTAAACCCTATATTGGAAAACAAAACTCTGTTCTTCTGTTCTGTTGATGGGAGAAGAGTTGAAGAAGAGAGTCAAATGTTTTGGAAATGTAAACACGATAGGACTAGTACTACGACGCAACAAATGTAAATAGTTGAAGCACACACATTCTATTCCAAAGCGTCCGCTCGTATGAAAATTGTGAGACGGGAAAGTACAATACAAAAATGGTGTAACAAAACACTATTCTTTATTGTAAATAAGTAAATGTGTAAAAGTAGGAATGCGTGTAGCGTGTAGTAGGTAAAAGAACAAAAGGAAATAGTACACGTTGATACAAATCATGCATGTGATTCACGACTCGGGCACGGAAGTGTTAAATTTTGCCACATTTTAGCATGTGTTTCAACTAGGTTTACATAGGAGACAGAGACACGCCAAAATATATTGAAATGAAACGTTAAGACAACTGTTAACACAATTCCATTAATGCATGGCAGCGTGACTTTTCTTGCTACATTTCTCTTTCAAACGAAAATCAACATCTGCTCATTTTTTCAAAAGAAAACACCAAGAAATACTTTTATGGTATCGTCACTCGTCACATATGCATTCAGGAAAGAAGAACATGTGTGTGTCTGTACGTTTATAATGTTTATATTCCATCCTTTCCAGAAAGAGATGGTGATGAATGGTGATGATTTTCATGTGTGAAAGAATGCATGTCTGTCTGGTCTGCTGGCATGGTGGGTATTGAGTAAGGGGACCCTTTGTATAATCAAAGTACACTGTCCCATCGGTACATTCCTACTTGTCAGCGTTGAGATAACTTTGACTTTTGTAATGGCAAGGACTTTTGATCTGGTTTTCATGAAATGTACACTGATACACGGCACTGAGCTATTCTTGACAAGCTAAATCTTGTATTTGATTTAATTTAAAATGGCAAAACTAATGCATGAATGCATGTGGATCAGAAGAGGAGGAAAAACTACAGTGAAATTGGATGCGAGAAAAGAATAAAATCTGGGACAACCTTAATTTGTATTTCTTCTGATTAGTTTTATGAGTCTGAGAAGTATGAGTTTCTTTAGATTAGTCTGCGAAATTTTATGCATAAATATATATATTTGACATATAAAAATTAGTTTCATTCAAATATAAAGTCTCCTGCTTTGAAGACGAAAATTTCCCATGAAATTCAAATGAGAGGAACTAATTTTATTAATTGTTCTGCCTTGTGTTTTCCCTTGAGGAAGAATTTAGAATCCATTTGGAAGCTAGTTCACCTCTACTTTTTCGTCCTCTAAACATTACGGTGGGTGCACTACTTTACTGAAGTTTCTTGAGAGAAGAACCAATGTCACACGAAGAAAAAGAAAGCACATAAAAGCATGCTGCTTGTTGTGGTATAGTGTGGTTATATTAGTAACGTGCCGTGGGCCGTGAGAGATATGAGCACACGTGTAAACATTGCCCACAGTGACGTCACAACATAAACAAAAAACACAAGGGTTCTTTTCTTTACATACATGGCGCGGCGGCACACATTTGCATTTGGTTTCTGCGAAATAATTATGAATCCTCGAATCCTGAAGATGTAATTTATTACGTATAAGCAAATGAGTATGTTAACACTTCTACGGAGATCAGCAGTACAAGGGAGAAACATTTACAAGAAAGGTGAAAATTATTGTTCGATTGGAGTGAAGTTTGTTCCCTTATATTTACGTTCTCCCTGACTACTTTTTTAGTTGTTACCGAGTTACCGGATTCACGAATAATGTCCACAAAGAGAAAAGAGAATCGCCTTCGTAGTGCAACTACTGTTGATACTACTGATGAGGTGAAAGAAAAGAATACGAATACCGTGACTATGGATTCCGGACCTAAACCGAGGTCCAGGAGAACAGTGAAGATCGAAATGGAACAAGAGAATCCGCAAGCATCAAGCACACAATCTCTCCAAAAACAAGTAGAAGAAATAACGGCCACTAAGAAAAGAGGCAAGAAGATCGAGGTTAAAGACGATGCATTATCATCGACCGCGGAAGAGCAAAGTTCAAATTCGTCATCTCCATTAAAGAAGAAAAAATCTGATCCGCTAAAGATTGAACCACCGATGAATTGGGAAAAACTTTTAGAGAATATCCGTATAATGCGGAGTGGTAAGACTGCGGCAGTTGATACCATGGGATGCGAAAGAACGGCGGATGTTAATGAAGAGCCAAAGGTTATCTAATTATCATTGCTTTTGTATCTCCCTCAGTATTGTCTTCATTTACAATGTTAAATTATTTACCAAAGTCAAAAGTAAATGCATCATCATGTCATCTATATGTAAATGATTCGTTTGCCGTTACAGGTACAAAGATTTCAAACTTTAGTCTCCTTAATCCTTTCTGCTGCGTGGAAAGAAAATGTTGGAATCGGTTAGTTATAACTACTTGTCTCTTTTTGGCTATTTGTATTAAATTTGACTTTGTTGTCAATGTAACATTTCTTGATGTGTTATAGGAGTTGATACTCATGTTCATCGAATTTCAAATCGCTTAAAATGGACAGGAAAAAAAGGTACTTCCACCCCTGAAAAGACGCGGGAAGCCCTTGAATCTTGGTTGCCTAACGAAATTTGGCAAGAAATAAATATTTTGCTGGTCGGTTTTGGACAGGAGGTGTGTCTTCCTATTGGACCTAAATGTAGTACCTGTTTGAATAAAGATATTTGTCCATCGGCAGAAATTGCTCGGGCCTCAAAAAAGAAGAAGTTGCCGTAGTAATGATGTGAACTTTTACATTACATCTCATTAGTATCTACCTTTTTACTTTTGATATATTAATTTTATATTTTGTCATCAATAAACTGTTTCATAATTTTACAATTTTTAGTACATTTTCTGTTGAAAACGACTAGTTTATACTTGAAAGTACGTATTTTTGTAGCCTAGCCTAACGCAATTAAATCTGTAACAATAACATAACAAACAATAATGTCATACAAAATATATGATTAATTTAATAAACACTTCTTTAAAAATTTAAACTTCATCCTAGTTGCACGATCCGGATATTACTGCTTCTGCCAGAATTGGTCCTTTATTCGTAGCTATTGCAAATAAATGGTGGTTCCCCACTTGGAAGGAACTAATATCTGTAGCACCAAGGATGGGTGCCTTATAATATTCTTTAAATCCCTGCGAAACAGTAAAAATACTCAATTAAAGAAACTTGTTGCTCTACAGTCAAGCGCACGCACGCACGATTTGATATCTGTGATCACCTCTACAAATCTGTTTTCGTAAAATGTGATTCCTTCCTGAGGTATTGTGGTAACCATGTAGCATTTTTTACACATGCACCACGTACTCAATCCTGTCACAGCCCAATTCGGACGTATGGTTTGAAACATCATAAATAGTGCTTCAGGCTGCTCGAATTTGAAAATCATCACCTCTCCAGACGCCGAGTTCCCTTCCTGAGCAAACGCAACAAAGCTTTGTTTGTAAAATTCCGTGGAAGTTTCCGTCGTAATAAATTGTACGTCAAACGCTCCGTCTGTCATTATAGTTCTCGTAAGTCGGAACTGGTTAATGTCATGTGACCACTTGTATATAGCAGATTCTGCATTGCATGAATTTTCATCGGTGCTGCTTTTACTATTAGCAATGGCCAGCATCCAAATTTCATCTATTTGGGTCAATGCAATTTTTCTTGCCCCGTGGGTTTCAATGTCTTGAACTTTCTCGAGGTCTCCATTTTGATTAACACGCATTACACGGGTCACGGTGGAATGACTGGCGGTAGTCTTGTCAAAATATTGTGCTAGAACAAGGAAGTCAATGTCCTTCTGCGAAAAAACACCAACATCGCTTATATGACCCAGCGCCATGCTGCCAACCTCTCGGTTCCCTTGGAATATTTTTGTTGCACCGTCATTTTCAGTGACACACCTAGAAAAAAACAAGATAATACGGTGATAATATGAGTTCAACGGAGACTAGGAAGTGGCCATGGTAATATTGTATTTCTCTTACGACGTATTGCTAGAAACAGCTTCGCTTGTAACGATGTAACTCCGTTTGTTTGAGCTGACTACGTTATAAACGCTAAGACACTTGTCTTCTTTGACGACGCCGTTATCTTTACGTGAGCTCTTTGTTCTTCCACTGAAATCATCAAGTTTCATAGTGATAACAGAGTTACAATGGCATCCATTCGGTAGTCCTTTCTGTTGTCCGTCCGTGTCACGATGTAGAGTAACTAGAATTTCTTCTGAATCTTCCATTTGAATATGACTTACTCGTGACTGGGCACCCAGATTCATTCCAGTCATATCATGCTTCACACGCAAGTACTCTAGCCATGTGGGTCGTTCCTCTGAAATATGTTGCAAATTTATGGTTTGAAGATCTAATTCTTCAGACAGAGATCCCGGGTCCCCAGAATCTTGAGCGAGTGCCCTAATTTGATCCGACATCAGACTCGAAAATGATTCTTGATTTATACCATTTATCGATTCAACTTGCATAGCCTTATTTATTGTAACTGGCCCTTCAAAGATCACAGGTCTTGTAAGTATTGTTTCTTTATCCATTCTCAATGAAGAATTCATTAAAGCACTGATAGGTTGGTTATTCAAAGATGGTGTCTCCCAATCCCCTTCAACAGTTAAATTTTTAAATGTCTTCGTCCCAGATATTTGTTGGTGTTTCTTTAAATCTTCTTTTCTCATAATGTTTTTAATGGTAACGTTATTAACATCCATCAAGTGACAGTCTGATGAATCTTTCACATTAATATTTTGTAAAAAAGTATAATGCCCTTGTAAATTTTGATTCTGTCTTGTCAAACTAACACGATCATCCAACAAGGATTTCAAATCAAAACCATCCACAGTTTCAGATTCAATGTTTTCTTCAATGTCAATGTTATTAAACTGAGCTCTTTGAATTTCAGCAGGATGGTCTACAGAGACAAGTTCCTGTGCAGGAACATCCGATATATTGCCTAAAGAATTAAAAGTGGCCATGTAAATGAACTAGTATTGACAAGCTTTTGTCAATACTAGTTCATTATACGGTTACCTTTAACATTCAATTTTTTTGCTTTTACGTCACCACGAAGTCTCTTCTTGCCTGTGATTAATTTTTCTTTGGGGTTATCATCGGTTTGAACAATATCCTCACTCATCGACTTCAAGTCGACATTGTTTACTTTCTTAATGTCAAGATTGGTCACATTTGAGGACAAATTTTGAATTGTCAGTGGATCTGCAAATTCATTTAGCCCTGTGATGGTCTTGAATGCAATTAAAATACGAATTAATTAAAAACAACGTCCTTGTATCAATATTTTATTTTATCTAACACAGTTATAAGTAGGGGACACTTACCACATCCGCAGAATCTATAATTATTGCGTCATCGCGTATTTGCTTCAAGTCTACATTTGCCAACCATTTTTCCGTTGTGATTAACTCAGAGCTATGAAACCCCTGAGTAAAACTGACAATTCCTGTGATGGTTTGCGGTCCAGTCTTTTTGACAGCATTTTGAAAAAAGTAACTAGCTTGTTGCAACTCAGGACGATCTTTGGACCAGTTGACATCCCCATCAACAATAACTTCCCTAAATTCATGGGCACCATCGATGAAAAGGGCTTCCAGTACATTCTAGATAACAAACTTTTGGTTAAATACTGATATACAGGTAAATGTTACCTATTATACCTAGTTTAAAAAAGAAGCACATGCAACAAATTTCAACATTCTAATAATTATACATCGTACAATTGCATACTGTGTACCTCATTTAATTTAATTCCATTAACGTTACCCGGTACTGATACCGGTCCTTCAATGCCAATATTTTCCGACATAAATTCTACATGTGATGATACCGTAGCAGGTTGGTCGACAAAGACAAGGTTATCTAGCGAAATGCCTTCAATTTTATCGGAATCCAAATTTTCTGTGACATTAAATCAAGCAAATATATTTATTCACATATTTATATCAGCTAACATTCATCTTAACACTGCATTTGATTAAGAAAAAAAGCTTCTATCGTACCGCCAAATTCGACATCCTTAAATGTCCACTTCCCAATGATATTTTGTGGTTTCGACTTTGACAATGCATTCCTCTCCAAATTTTTTATACCAACTTCATTTACCGTATTGCAGAACAACTTGTCTGTTAATTTCATATTTGTAAATGTTTTCATGCCCCGAATCAGCTCTCCTCCATTTGTGTCCATCCGTACGACCTATATAAATATTGTTTTGTAAAAGAATGTACGATTTATTCCTAATTTAGCGGTGACAGAGCGTTTAGAGGCTGACCTGTGACAGATACTCGTTGACAGGTACATTATTCATCGTTCCTGCTATGGAGTGGGTTAAAAAATCAGCGTTTCCATTTTTTAAAGTTACATGGCCCTCAAAAGTTTGCACTTCTCTTCCATCCAACAATATCAAATTGTCGGTAACTTCTTTCACATTTACATTGTTTGCATGTGACGTAGAGAATCGGTCAACTACGAGTGAAGCAAGTAATTGTTTTCAATATAATGTCATAACCAAAAGTATTTTTATGCAATAAAAACACATATTTGCATCACACACGGGTGTACCTTTCACTCCTCTGTCAAATTCTAAATTTCCCTGGATAAAATTCTCCTCGTTCTTATACACGGTTGTACGTTTGACTTCTTTTAGGTCGATATTATTGACCAGTCCGTCAACCCTGACGTCCCCGTCCTTCACAGCAAACTGGTCTGACATTGTCGCCTTTTCAAACGTCAAATTTCCCTCGATACGTTGAACTTCAGCTGAATTCCGCAACACTACATCATTTGTTGGGTTCCTTCCATTTAGAGCTGTAATGTGTGCTCCGTGAGTGGCAGTGACCGGAAATTGGAACGTTTTGAGGCCTCTGATTTGTCCCTTAAATTTATCGTCCACAATCATAGATTCGGCTTCCGACATATCGTACCCCGCAAATTTTACGTTTTTCCCCATCGTCACATTTTTCTCAGCTCTAACTGGCCCCTTAAACTGCAATGGGGCCACCAACACGACATGATCATCATGTAGAGATACGAATTCTTGGGGAAACGTAAAATGGTTTAATTTCCCTGTTTGGAAACTTCCCGGTCCCACAGAAATGTGTCTACTATCCAACACCAATTGTGCAGGATTAGCCACGTTGTTTCCTTTTTTAGACCAGTACATTGATTTTAAATCATCAACCGTTTCCCCGTTAATATGCCCGGTTGTCAACTTCTCTATGTTTGCTTGCTGGAAGATAACTGGTCCGCCGTCTGCCGTAAAATACTCATGAACTCTTTTAAAATTCTTTAACTCTGAGACATCTTTGTCAGCAATCATCACGTTTTCAGGGACAACAACTTCTTGGACATGAAAATTTTCTAACATGACAGGTCCATTTATAGTGACTGCTTCTTCTTTACGACTAACTGCGTCACCAAGTTTGATGCCATTAATGGCTTCTGAAGATAATACATCCGCAATTTCGACATTTTCTGCAGTGAAATGAGAAGTTATCTTTTGAGCTTTTCCACCGGTCAAAAGGGCGTCACTACTAATTCCGCTAATGGAAGGGACTTCCAGTTTATTCGTTGTAACGTCTTCCATTTCAAGCAAGCCTGTGTATAAGCCAAATTTTTATTAGCACATGCATGGGATACACACACGCTCTTTAAAACTCAGAGAATACCTTCCACATTTTCCGTTGCTCCATTCAACATAACAGAATTTTCAAACTCGTGCCAGGTTTTTCCATTCATCGAATTCACTACCAAATTCTCAACTACAAATTCCACATCTTTTGATGTTTCAATGTGCCCCGTAATTTGTTGTGGTTTCGTACCGGATATGTTTGCTACATTCGCAAACCAATTTTCCAAATTTTTCTGATAAAAAGAAATAAATTATTGTATGCGGAGACTTATGTACGGTGATTAAAGAAATTTAAGTCCATATAGCATATACTTCGTTAACAAAATTTTCCTTAAACGTCCCTGTCACCAAAGGTGCGTGCTTGAACCCGCTAATCTCCTGAGCAGGATTGTCCTTGAAAACTATGTCGGAAAACTGTATCCCATTTATAGAATGGAGTGTTAACTCACTAATAGTAAGATGCTTACTAAACTCATGAACTCCTGATGTACTTTGAGCTTCCTCGGAACATGTCGTCAATAAAAAGTCTACAACAAATTAAAGGAGTCATCAAATGACATAAACACGTGGAATCTGAAATTTTCTTGTGATTCATAAGAAATACAGACATACTCTCTGCTGTGAGTTTGGAGTCGCTTGTAGAGCTTTCAAATGTATGTGTTGTGATTGAATCCACGTTCCATGACCCCGTTACCTGTTGAAGGTCTGCCGAATTCTTTTTCAGCGCGAAATTTTCCAGATTTTCTCTTGACACACCGTTGATAGATTCAAACTAAAAATACGTCATAAACAGGGACCTATATGCATACTACATTTTTTTCAAATGAACCAAATAAGTAAAATTGTTTTGTGTACAGTACCTGCAAATCTGTGTTGTCTGTAGCGTCCATTTGGTCGAAAAGAACACCATGCACGAATTCTAAATTACCGGTAATGACGTCAGATTGTTTGGTTTTGTAGACGGCTTTGCTAAGTTGTGTTTTTAGGGCTGCTATATTATCGTTGTTTTCTTTAGCTCTGCTCAACAAAACCGAAGGGGCTGTTTTAAAATTACCTGCACATGAACACAAGGTGTGTATTAGGTATACATATACTATAATGGAATAAAAATTATTGTGTAGTAACTATTGTAAGTTACAGAGCTAGTTTAGGGTAAGTAGAGTGCTTAACCTGGATCATTCCCCCCACGTGCATTTACAGGTGAAATTTCCGCAGATTGCACTAATGAACTTGCGGGTTTAGTAATCTTACTGGTAATTACTTCCCCTCCGAAAGTCCAGTCCCCATCTGTGGTCAGCACCGTGTCACTGAGTGCATCAATACGCGCCAAACTTTCCTCGGAGTTATCCAGTGTTGCTTTAAGGTTGTCCATGCAACTTGATAACATGTCCACTTTAATTTTGGCGTGAGTCTCCCCTACATTCATAGTTTAATCGCAAATTAATTCCAATCCAATGTATTATCCTGTTTGCCATTTTTACACGTGAAGGTAACAATATTTGCTTTGTGTTTTCTCAGTACCGCGCTCGGTCTTTATATATTTAACTGGATAAAATCGCAGCGATTCCTTGTGTGACCCGGAAATGGGTTTTGTGATTGCTAAGAAAACATTGTCTCCACCACTGCCAACACGAAGTATCTTCAACTGCGAAATTTTGCCACTATGACTACCAGAATCGCTGGAAGAATCAAGTCTTTCAGTTCCAAACAGGTCCAGCGTTTTGGTTGGAGCCCATGTTGCCAATATCTTTGTTGTAGACCTAGATCTAGAGAAAACTTTTATGGCACCTCCGTTAGAAGTAAGAAGAAGGGGTTCGTCAGAAGTCAATTGATGGCTTTCCATTACAAGATTTTCTCCATGAAGTCCATCAAATTGCTGCCACAAAACGAAGTCGGTGCCTCCAAACCAGTAAACAATGCTTGGCTCCGCTTTTTGGCCAACAACCAGAAAAAGTTCCTTGTCAGTTTGCATGTATTGCAATTTATTCGCCCCATCACTCCATAATAACTGTACTCGTTCTAGTCGATCCATATGATCCATGCTAAGAACCATAGTTCCAACTTGGCTATTTCCAGTTGCATCCTTAGATTGTGCAATGGCAATGTACTGTTTTGAATTCATCTCAAAGGTTTTTACAGCACTTGCACCTGTTGTTTGAATCTGATGAATTTCGTCCATGTAAGACCCAGCCCAACGGAATACTCTACAAATGTCCAGAAGCATCTTGTAGAATAAGTTACGACCGCTTTACGTTTGGTTGTAATAATTTTGCTAAATAGTATCAGCTCATCGTTTGCTTACGGAGAAAATGTCATTGAATGTCCTTCATTATCGTTTAACATGATCATATACAAGTCTCCTCGATATTCAAAAAGCTCTGCATCAGCCGCATTTGCTTTGTTTTGTATATTTTGTCGAAGAATTGGTTTTAACGAGTGTTCATGTAAAGTGTAAATGGAGGAAAATTTTCCGGTTGATGTCACCAGGAAAAAACTGTGCTTCCACTCGAATCCCTTACCACACAACCAACAATAATATTAGCTTTAAGTCCTGAAATTAGAATCTATCGCTTATTATTTAATTAATTTAATGGGTAGATTTTTACATTCAAAACACTTTCATTTTCCCGGAGCTTCCAAGCACCCTTTTTAATCAATGCATTTTCCCTTGACACTGCCTTTGTTGCAGATAAAGCTTTCAAACCTGCCACTTCATAGATGCCGTCATTTTGTATCACGTATGGGTGTCCGGCAAATGTGAACGTCGAAAATGGCCCCACTGAGTCAACAGCGAATTCCTCAAATTTTCCATTGCTTTTAATTTCAATGTCATTAAAGTGATTACCGTGGGCTAAAATATTTTTGTTTACACGGGATATTAAAGCAAGTCAAGGCAAATGAGATTATATACAAAATGCTGGAATAAAAAATTTGAAACTAACCGCGTTTTCGTCGACTGTGTGCTTGCATAAACGATTTGGTCAAGTCAATTCGAAACTGATCAAATTCTTCTTTTACAATATTAAGGATTTCCTCATTTTCAGACTCGAGTAACTTATTAATGCTGAAACTCGTTGACGTCAGTTGGGTCATGGAACTGCAAACAATCAGTACAATAATTTGTACTGAGACAACGTAACTATAATGAGCCATGTTCCACCTTGGAAAATGCTTGTTTCCGTTATAGTACTACTTCTTCTAGTATCGGCATATCACTTTATTCTTGTCATTTTCACAGAATCAAGCACGCTTCTACTTATTCGGATAAAACAAACTGTGATCACAAAACTGTCGAAATCACTTGTATTCATGAGCTATTTTGAAGATAAATTGTTTCTGATGCGAAAGATTTAATTAATTGTTTTATATTCTCGATTTTTTACTTTTGTTTTTAAGTTCAATGCAATGAATTCATGGTGTAAACGGTTTCTAGTGATGCTCATCATCGTCCGGTGCATTATCATAAAATAGATATATACCGACATAAAAGAACAATAAATATGGTAAATAAAGAAGGAAACTCCGCATGAATAGTGTATGTTGTGTATATGTGCGTACAAATACTTTTTATTATCATCATTTTTAGTCTTCTTCATTTTCAAGCAGTATATAGTATCCTAACAAATTTACATTTTTTTTGTTCCAATAACTTTCTTTATCGAATCTCAGGAATACATTTTAAGTCTTTTTTACATGAATGTACTTTGCGGTGACGGGTACCCAAGCTTCAAAAATAGAAATTACCTTACGTTACAACGATACAAGGCGTTTGCATACCGTTCATATTAGCTTGTATATATTCTAAGATAAATTTGATACAACAGCACACACTTATTGACAAAGTATGATGTACAAAATTGAGTGAGATGAGAAATAAGTTCTAGAAAAGCTAGCAAACAGCTACATTTTCTTTTTCCCCCTTTTTAAACAGTTGCCTCTTGTCATCTGAGATAAAATACAAATGTCTATCATATAACAGATAGGTAGCATATATTATTATCAACTTATTGTAAAAGACAGAGGACCGTGCATGAATCCCACATTTCATATTATTATTATTATTATTTCGTTAAAAGTAAAATATCTCTACAGGTATCAGTACAGTAAATGCCATTTATGTATTTTGTATTTTGTTCAACAATACGACTGTATGTTTTGAATTTGCATATAATATTTCATTTTACTTTTATACTTATTCATTTACATACACATTTTGTTAATACGGTCCAAACACAAGCATAATACACGAAATAACGTATTTTTGTAATATTGTAATACTTTTTTTTATTGATTTGAATATATTTCAAAAACATTTTATAACTTTTCTCGATAAAACAGTACAAAACAATAAACTTTTTTTATTACATCAAAAGTTAAGTTACTAGTCATTTTCTAGCAAAACGGAAATAACAAGTACAGTCCCACATAATCTCAAAAAATGCGACATTTTTAACAATATTTTTTCTATCATGCTACCGGCTACCACCCTACCCTACATCTACAATCCTACACGTACATTAAAATTACAAATTACTTTTTCCGCTGTTTACTAAAGCTTTGATAACAATCAATGACTGGCTAGTGGCTATACAAAATACAGACGTACATTTTGTATGATTTTTCTCATAATAGCACAACATTCACAAAATATTTATTACTGTAGATTATAAACTTTTTTGTTCTTAAAATTGTCTGAAAATTGACAGCTGACTCACATGTCCATTAAAACTGTTTATTTTTGGTTAAAAATAATTAAGTCCGTAAAATACTTCTTGTGAATTATCTTTAAAGAGCATTTTTTAACTTTGGTTGATTTAGTAAAACTTGAAAGAAAACGCCATTTTTACAATTTATGTATGTATATATGTAATCAGTCATTTCAGCACGAACGCCGCACTATACAGGGAATGAAACGTCAGACTAATCACAAGAATGTAACACTTGACATATAATGTATGCATAGCCTAATTTCTATTTAGTTTGAAGATTGTATTAAGTTGGGGTCACAGTATCAAGTATATATCGTTATATCTATAGCTAAACAACTCTGCGTAATAGGGTATTATAACATTTACACGAATAGTGAGAACTACAGACTAGAATCTCCTTTTTTGTTGTTTCTCTCTGGTTTGCACACATAATTTGCAGACAGCTCGTTTCTCAAAATATCAGTAGAGCACGAAAGAACGCTAATTTCTGCTCTTTCATTCTCATTATCGCAATAACTCGAGATTTGCATTATAAATAATATCGTATTTTCTTGCTTCATATGATTTCATGATGTGCTACTGCTACAAACTAGTGATTACATTGCATTATGCAAATGTAGTAATATGAAAGTGAAAGCAGTGATTTTTGTCACAAAATGCACACACAATTGAAGACTTGTACATTGATTGCATAACATTGACTCGACTTTGAATTTAAAATGAGAAAAATAATAAAATTACACGTATTACCCCCTTTTTTAAAAATAGAAAACGACCTTAGACCAACCTTGTAAGACTTAAAATATGATTGATTGTCACAAATCCAATGGACACAACTGCCCAGGAGAACACAAACCAAAGCCAGCCTCTGTGCCGGAAGGGCGACGCGTATGGGTTGACATCCAGTCCAAAGCTGGCCCTGCAACATTGCCTTGCCCTGTAGCAGAGCGCTACAGGAATTAAATACTGAATCCCATTTCCGGCATAACTGCCAGTGATACCAACCAGGAATTGAACATTCTCCACAAAAACAGCAACAATGAATGGGGGAACAATGGCGGCAAGTGGGAACAGGATTTGGGAACAGTAGTGAGTGAGCCCAGAGAGTCCGATACCGCTGTCGTCGTGAATGTTGAAGAGGGATTTCAGATTATTGCGCAGAGTGATGGCAATAATGGGAAAGTTGGTACTTAGGGTAAACACGGGGAACAAGGCAAGAAAGTAGTTGACTGTTTTCATCAAAATGGAAACGGAAGGGGAGGATGAGTTTGGCTCAAAGTTGAGGGTGTAGAGATCACGTAGGTTGTCAAATGCAAAGATGCCGGTGAATGCAAGGAGAAGGTAGAAAACGGTGATGAGACCGTAGTCGAACATGAACATACGAATTATATTCCTTTTCTCTTTTATTGGAGTCACCAACGAAGGAAGGGAGTGGTGGCACATGAATGAGTAAATACAGACTCCAAAGAGATTAGGCAGACCGTAGAAATTAGCAGCAATGGGATGCCCTTTGCCCTCTCCTTTTAATAGGATCTTCAAGGCCAATGAAATCATTACTCCAAAAGCTGTAAATACAGAAACATATTTTTTTGGAGAAAATGTTTTTAAAAAATTCTGCTGCGTACGAGAACATGGTGTGACTATCTGGCCATTATAGTATTACAGTAATTATAGCGGCGCCCCCTCACCAACATCTTCGCTTACAAAAAATGAACTTTGTAATCTTAATGGGTACAACTACTGTTTTGATCTTGTTTGATCTCGTACTTACCCAGCCACCTCATGATGGTTGTGCCAATTTGCAGATACTTCGTTTTAGAAACATTACAGAAGGCGAAAGGTCCCAAGGCCAAGATGAACATGACGGTGAATATCCTGTACGCTTGAAATCTGTCGAGTGACCTTCCATTCATTATCCAGCAGATTTCTGAATCAGGAATTTCTGTGACATTTGTCATGTTCACAGGTGAGCTGCAAGAAAGAGGTTGTTTAATAAATATGTGGAAAGGGGTTAGAATTAGAATGAGTGAATGTACTGTTGTTTTTAAACTCACCAGAATACGTCTCGCAATGACGTTGATACGGCTGCAATGTAAATAGCTAAATCACCGTAAAGGTATACTGCAAGGCAAGCATAAAACACGTAGACTCCACCCTTTCCAAAGAACATAGCCGCCATGCGACCCTACATAAAATTTTGAAAATTAAAAATTGGGCGAATGAAGTCTTATAAATAAATTTGTTTACTTAATTTTTAATTGCCATTTTCCTCACCATTTCAGTCCTCTCCTTAATTTCAAAGTCTGACATGGTTGAGAAACTTTCAGAAGGTTGATGATAAGACAACTCTGGAGGAATCAAAGGATCCCTTTCTTCCCTCTGTGGTCTACGGGAGGCCGTAGCACTAACCAGTATAGCGCTGTCTTCCTTATCAAAATCGTAACTACGGCCACGATCGATCTTTCTTCGCCACAGAATTGCGTTCGCCACCGACATTGTCTCAATGACAAAGGTTACCGTAACGAAACTGTACACATGAAAAAGGGACACGACACATGAAACTTGTGAACTTCACTTTTCACTCCAATAAACTAGGGATAATGACGTTGGGGTAAAGTGAAACATGATGTTTTACCTCATAAATGCCAACAGAAGAATTATAGATAAGCTGAGAATCCATCCAGCGTTTGAAAACGCTGCTGGAAGTGTGAGAGCTCCAGTGCCAACGATCAAGTTGAACATGAATATGAGTCCAGTCTGCCAATATTTTGAGGTGAAGATTAAATTACACATACATAAATAAGGGTATTTTTTTAAGCATCTGTAGGTGTTATTTCATTATTTTATATTGAAAATTTTCTTACCCATGTCGAATACTGTTGTGCGTCTGAAGTATCAGATGCCGGCATGATACCAAAATAATAATTGAAAGAATCTCCGCGATTTAGCACGGTCTAGATAAGACCAAGAAGGTAGAGAGTTGTGGGTGTGTACCCTGTTGATTCTCCCAATAATTGGTGGGCTTGTAGATTGTAAGTAGGCGGATTGGCCTTTAACCTCAGAGAAATCGCGGAGAGCAAAAGAAAACAGATTTACAAAGGCACAATCTTCTGCGAGCACTGCAACAGAAATAAACGGTAATAAATTTATATGGGATGATTTCACAACAGCACTTGCTACACAACAGTTTCATCAAATGAACAAATTTAGCCTAGCTATCCTCAACACATAAGAATATTCATGAATTTATTTGTGTCATTAAATGACAAGTAATAAAATATGAAGTGATGTAGGAGAAACATTGAGATTAAAATGACTTAAAACCAAAACTCATATTTGGAGGGCTTTGCGTTGAAGCACATACAGTGCAAAAATATACAGAGAAGCTTTATATTTGCATTTTTATTCTTGTACATTTTTACCTAATGGTCAAAATTATTTTTGTCTAAGTTGTTTTGTTTAAACTGCCAAATGTGCGTCAATAACAAGCTGCTGCGATGACTAAGCTTAGAACAATTCAGTTACTGCCGTATGCTGGTAACTTATAACGAGTTATTAGTTGGTTTTGGGGGGAACGCTTTGCACGACAAATATTGATGTGAAAATAAATTTTCAATGTAAAAAACGTGTAGATTTATTTGAATAGGTCAGCAAGTAAATTTTAAACTATGAGGGATATCCGTGAAAAGGTACTACCGTGCAAATGTTTTTGCTGAATGCCTTGATTCGATATTTTACGGTGGGACAAGGAATTCGAGAGGAAAGAGCTCCTCTAGAGATCTGTAGAGATTCATGTAATCTCGGCGAATGACAAGAAATTGGGAAAATGTCGAGGTTTTTCCCTTTTCATCAACTACACATTCGTCCGTCATCATTGCTCCGTCGCCAGTTAAAACTCGCTGTTTTTCGCTGCAGTCTGCAGTTACTTAATGTATACTGCATATATAGGCTTTTAATGATTAAGCAACTGGCTCCCGCTCATGATTTGATACATATGCTTGTCGAAGAGGCGATGTAAAAGTATATCTTAAAATACAAGAATAGTCATCCGTCCTTCTCGAAAAGTCAAAGAGTGCAGATTGAGTGAGGTTTGAGTTTTCCTGTGAAAATCAATTCATTTTGTGTGTACTGTATAGGCATACCCATGAAAGCCTACCTCTCTAGTGCAAGCTCACAATATATTTGTATGTAGAAGGAGTATCGAAAAATTGAATTGATCCAGGATAACTTACATCATAATATCAAATGTCAGACCAGACCAAGCATTAAATGTCCAGTGCGGGCCGGTGCAGACGAGTTGAAGTTTTTTTCCAGTGTAGTTTGAATTTTTAATAATATATCTAGTAATCTTACACGAATAGGTATACCGTATACGTCCACATAACTACTTCTACTGATTTAGTCCAAATTACAATTTTATTTTTTACAGAGGTATAACGCAATTGCTCAAATGAACATGAGCACTGACGATGAGATGGTTTTGAGCATCTTTTATTATGGCCAAGATGATAATAGTAATAAAAATAATAATAATAATGCTGAAAGCTGACTACGGGCTCTATTTTAGCATCTTCGTTTTGCTGAACGATAAAACAAAGTCGGACTGATAAGAGCTGTACTGTAAATGCAAGCTCAATGAGACATATAAAAGTAAACGATGGCGATAAAATTTACTTAGGTATTCTTTCTGTTAATGGGATTGGAGATGCATAAAGGAATTCAACATGTAACTTCAATTAAATTTTATTATCAAAGTGTACCTTGCTGCCTGACAGACAAACCGTTTGAACTGTGTTTGGGTGTTTATCAATGACTGATTGAGGTACATTTAAAAAAAAAGAAGATGAATACAAAATATGAAAAATACTGTATGTCAGTTAATAGTAATAACATCTTAATAATTTGTCAATGATGATCTTATGTATGTAGTGCACTATTATGTTATACATAATCATGGTGATTGGCAATGTAATCCCGTCTTTGAAAGTCTTTGTGCCCTCTCTGCTGAATATCACAAGGAAATTTATTATGATGCATCATGAACTGTGAGCTCCCCAACTACTTTCAAACGATGCAGCAAGATAATTTCGAGTTCGAAACTCCGTTGTGTGACATTTCTGTCAAATCCAATGATTGGGTACAGTGTGGAGTAAACGTTACGATGATTTGATTAACATGCATCTGATAAAAACGGATATCGCTCCCTTTTCATATATCTTGTAAACCGTAGGTCCGTCACATACGCAACATGATAAGGTTTACAGCAACAGCAGTTATAAATATTTTTGCGAAATTAATTAGTTTGTACTCTTGGATAAAATAACACAAATTAAAACGGCCGTAATGTAATTACGATGATCGTCAGCGGAAGATACGATTAACCAAAAATGTTAAATAAAATTTGCACATATTTTTTACACTTTTGATGAAGTTACAAAAGCAAACATTAGGTAGGCATTTAAAGTAGAAGGCTAAACTGGTATTGATGACATGGCACAAATATTTTCTGAGGAATTCGATAACTGCCTTATCTTACTGTCTTCATGCCAAACCTTTGCAATCGCATGTTTTTTTCCTTTTCCTTTTTGCGTGCTACGTTTGTTGTATGCATGAATGCATGTGACCAAGGATTGCATTACTGACGTAATATTTTAATTACAAGAGAGGTACATAATTTACGAGATTTCTTAAAATTATGCAATTATTCTCATGGACAATGTTGTTACATTTATTTATAGTTAATGTGTTGTGGGAAGTAACTGCAGTTGATTGGGTGCTACAATTTCACGGATAAATCTTTCAGGTTCAGTGAAAACCTTTACTCTGGTAATTTAACGCCCCATTCCAAAATCACCTTTAGCAAAAAATACTTGTTGTTATCCCCAAATAATCGAAAACTCGTGAAAATAATATTTTCCTGTTTTGTCACTGTTTGGCAATTCGTTCACCTGTACGTGTACAAATAATGTGTAACACATTCCTTCATACATTATGAAAACCATACCCGAAAGAAAGGGGGTGTGTGTTTATTTGTAGGGGATGAGGTGGAAGTGACATATACATTATCTGTAGTAAGTCTGTGTAGGTAGTTGAAACACAAATGTGAGCATTTATCGACTCAAAATTAATTAATTTGCTTCATACTGATCATATCAGTCTGTTTTAGTGTGTGTCTCCTCGTGTACGTAATAAATCGAAAGAAAAAAGTGAACTCCTTAAATGTTTACTGTACTATTTATACCAGAGCGTGGAGATTAGATTCAGTGCTAAAGGTTGAATGGAAAATTTTTCGAGATGCTGGCTATACCAGATAAATGCAATTACTTATAAAGTTAGCCCATTCAACAACCGTGTGCGTTGTATGTTTTCCTACATCTCGGAATGAAACTCTGCCTACATTCTGGCAGCTAATTAAGTTAAAGGTATGTAGTGGTTCATTTACCAAGCTGGTTTCATTTTCCCATTTTTTTTGTTTC
Source organism: Callyntrura sp. NNG-2020 (assembly GCA_027744055.1). Classification (NCBI taxonomy): domain Eukaryota; kingdom Metazoa; phylum Arthropoda; class Collembola; order Entomobryomorpha; family Paronellidae; genus Callyntrura; species Callyntrura sp. NNG-2020. Next base: position 41,404 of record JAHZNE010005451.1, read on the forward strand.
TATTTGTGTTGAGAACATTATAGGCCCCTGCGTGTGTCAAATAAGTGACATGATGCTGATAGACACACCTATGATGGTCACGATAATGTCATGTAATGTTTACACCTGTCTTCTTGAAGATAGGAGAAATGTGCGTATCTTGAAATGCTGTGTACTTATTTTACAATTCTGTTAGCATTTACTAATCCATTTTTCATAAATTAATCATTTGTTCAGCTAGTGTCTGTGTGTCAATCTGTCAGGGTTTTGTTTGGTATGTGCTTGCAAATACCTACAATACGCATCATTGTAGATGATTTCCAGCGTAAAGGAAAGAGTAAAGATGAAGTGTGTAAAAGAAAATAATTTGATTACGTCAATGCGAGGCCAATATCACTTGTGTCACATGTCATTGGTCAAATGACTACTCATCTTCACTGTTACACCGACAAACCAGGAACAATTCAACGCGAAACTGACAACAATTTCAAAAACAAATTTGCTGACTACATTTTGCACATCCAATTCAGAACACGCGTAAAGTAGACACACAAACAGATACGAGCATCACCTTTTGACCCGATATTCCGCTGCTACGCGGAGAAAAGTATATATAAATATGTATAACTTTTGATAGCAACAATGACATCTCATTGTGAATAGTATCATTAGTGAAGTCAAACCCCGATTCATTTACTTCAATTTTTCCTCATTCATTTTCCACGCCAGTGCAAACTAATGGTTGTTGCTGCAGTTAATAATCTGTTAAATCATCCTTCAGACAAGGAAATTGGCAGAAGTAGGTAAATAATAAATTGTCGCTATTTAAACTAAATGCATAATGTAATCATTTAACTAGCACACAACTTCCTCCTTCCGTAAACAACACAGTTTAAAATGACATAATTTAATCAATATTTTGCTACAAATATAAAAAGAAACAAAATGAAACCTTACTACTTACTACTGCACAGTAAGTAATTAAAAAGTGATTCCTTCAAAAAGATGACATAATCCCTCGTACAACATATGTATTGTATGACATTTATGTGAGCACTAGTGAGTGAATATAGAGAATTGGTTCTTACCTGACCTTTGCATCCGGACCTTAAACGGCAGGATGCTCTTGCCTATTGGGGGACTGTTACAATAGTTCAGTCCATTTTAAAACTTTGATGTGGTCAGTTGACAGTAGACACAACACTTTCAAATATTTTTGAACCAATATGATGTTCCAAAGTTGCTACATCCTGTACACTTGAACAGAACAGAGTGTGCATGTACGTGATGTTAGATTATGTGCAAAACATTTAGTTAGTTACTCTAAAGTTTTAGACGAGGCGACAGCATTAGTGAGTGGACAAAATAATACTTCTTTTATAACATGGGAATGGCACACACGAGAAAGGGAACAGATGATAATGTAACCTGAATAATCTGGTTAATAGTATTGTAGCTAATTTGTTTGTATAGCTGAAAATAACTCGCATTAACTATTACGCACGTACAAATAAAATATGTAATGTGTAACTGTGTATCAAGTGGTAATGTTTCATGTGGCTCTTCACCTTTCTGTTGTCAGTTTGTTGGATTCTTTTTGCAGAGCAAGTGTGAGTGTGAGGGGTATATCCTCCTCAGCCAAGAGTGAAGTCAGTTTCCTTACACACATATGCTCACTTTGCTCATACGATGTTCCTTGCTTACCTACCTATTTTGTACCAATATCAGATAATCGTCGGCCTATGATATTGTATTGTTATAGTAGCCATATAGCGAAGTAGTAGAGAATTAATATCATCTTCATGGCAATATAATTCCATTACGGGATCATGTATGAACTTCATGAGCTCTTTTGTTCGGAAATTACACATATGTACATGCAGACCAAGCCTGCCCAGCTAGTTCACATCATCAATATCATCATCATCACAGAAACATTCTATAACGAGACGACGAGACGTATATTGGCTTCAGATTACACATTATGCACGTCATTCCATGGTACATAGATACATACATCAACCAACATGAGGTGTGTGACTTGTTTGAGTGTGAAAGGTGTGTGGGTACGTCGGTTTTTGGGCTGACTGCGACTTCAGCAAAACTTCACTTCGACCAACTCAAAAGAATAAGATTGAACGTGTATTCTAAGAAATAGTAATATGCCAATAAACTGAACCGATTCTACGGAGAATAAAATAGCAAATTTGACTTTGATTCGACACTGCGTCGACGAAATATCTTGGTAAAGAGAAACAAGTCAAGAAACGGTGGGTCGGTGGGGTAGTCGTCAAGTCAGACTTCCAAGGTATATTGTGAAAGAAACCAAATAAAACTAATGAGATAAAATTGTGTATTATGCGAATGCATATACGTTTTGTTACATAGTACAATTCTGAAATCTAGTTGTTTTAAAAACAAATGTACGAGTGTAAGTCACATTTCCGCATCACTTCCTTCCTGTTGATTCTTATTGTTGGCTGTCTCAACTAGAGAGTCAGAGTCTCACTAGCCTCACCCTTGCCTTCTTTTAGCATAATCACAGAAGAGAAAAGTGAAACGATTTTTTTGTGTACAACTGGAATGAAATGTAAGCCCAAACACAACAGAGGGAACAAAAAGGAAAAGATAAATTGTAAATGTATTGTGAATGTATTCACGTAAGTAAGCGCAAGTTTGTATTGCAGCATGATGGGTACGCAAGACATAAATACACAAGGCCATGTCGAGAAAAACAAGCCAAGAAAATATTGTTTCTGTATTCAAGAAGTCATTTCCCGAGTGTTAGGAGGATTAGAAATTGATTCAACATTGCTTTCTTCTATTTTTACTGTTATATGAAATGTTGCAATCCTTTCAAATGTTACACCGCCGGGTAGCCGAATGATATTGGATAGAATTTAATAGCATGTTTGAATGCAAGCTATCACTTACAACTGAAACATCCTATGCCAGTCGAGTCTCGTTATGTTAATTTATAAAATAAATCACACTTATTTTGACCTTTGTAAGACCTGCAATTTTATTGACAGTGACAGCGGCAGCATATTTGGTTGTTGTAATATAGGTAACTGACTACTGACATAATTCGATGAAAGAGGCGGAATAATGGTAGCCATTCATGTATGAGTGTTTTTGAGTATCTGAACCGTTTGTCTGCTTCAGCCTACTTACTCCTTCGGGTCGTGTTGATGCGCATCTGCACAACTTCGTGTTACATCACCATGAGCACACCGTCTCTCAAGTTGGATGCCTTTGTGCTTTATAAAATGCGTCAAATGTAACCTGGACTGGAACTCTCCAAACTCACGTGTCGTTGGTTTTTTTAGTCGACTGCCAATCAATTACGTATTAGTCTGTAATTTACAGATTGCTTCAGAGATAGTAGCTTTAGACAAAAGAAATAGTACTTCCATTTTATGGCACTATTAGGTAATGCTAACGTGGTATCGGTGTTCAGTCTGGAGAATAAAGAATTTGCCTTCTCTCTGCGGCGGGATCTCGTGAATGAAAAGTGAAAAGTTCGCTTTCTTCCAATATATATGGGGCCGACTAAAGATGGGAACCTCCTATTTGGGAGGAGGTTGCCACACAGTCAATTAAGAATCAAAATAGCCAAAATCAATTTTTGTCACCCAGTGAGGGTGAAACTATACAATTATGCTGTATCAATCAATGTAGTATAGGTAGTACAATATATATTTGTATGCCGGGTTCAGCACCTTCGAGGTGACCCTCATTGGTGCAAGGAGTCACCTCCAACATGGTGCGAGAATTATCTCGTGAACAAAGATGAACTTTGAAACTGTTTTCACGAATCGATAAATGATCACTCATAAACGTGTGTCTCCTGGTGACGCTACCGGAAATGTCCCAAGCTGAAAGGTAGTTCGTCGTCATTATATATGGGCTAATGCCCAAAATTGATAAATGGATAATGATAATGCTCTATAAATTATATAGTTGTGTAGTTTGGTGCTACCATGGCAAATACAGTTTGTGCCACAGGTTACTAATATGTGCAACTCGGAATGCGTATTATAAACGGGAAGGAATTTTCTGCTTCCGGGAATTAACAAGACCTTACCAACCTTTTAATATGGAACATGTGTGATGAGATGGTTCCAACGGACGATCGCTTTGTCATTTTATTCACCACTGCTAACAATTGATGTGCAGGAATGCCTTTATGAGTTATATGCGTATAATAAGATTGGCGGCATCAGGGCGACTGCATAATGGGGTCAAATTTTAATTGCGTGTTCCCCATGGCTTGCATTGCTTTAAAAACTTTATATTTGGCGTTTTCAGTATTACCAGTAGAGTATTTGCTTTCTACAACACATTTGTTATGCATACGTATTTGTATCTTACGAAATTAATGGTAAACTTTATTGAATTTCGCCAAACTTGAAGTACATTACAACGAAGGTTGAGTAATCGCTATCATCATACTACTAAGTTTACTGATAAAGATTGAGATTTTTCGTTGCATACAAAACATTAGTCTACCAACAATGCATGAAAGATCAAATTTCGACTACACAGAAGCAATTCCATATTTGATACATTATTTTGATAACCACATCTACATAGTACATATTGACCACACACGTAACATTTCATTTTTGTATTTGTGCCAATAAACATACAATATATTACATTACAATGAAAAACAGTACCTAACGAGACAAGCTACACAATAAATCGTCATCTAGAATAAAATTTCATTCATCCACTCTAGCCTCCTTACTCTTGAGATTATAAAAAAGAAGTAGCTGTACCTAGTAGTTTAAAAAGAAACAATTTCTAATTACATAGCAATAGATTACAGTGTTGATTTCATCACGTCATTTCAGTTGATTAAAGCGCCGGACTGATCTGATTCGTGCATTAGCATCTCAAAATTTCCTATACTATCAGGAAAATCTACCCCTTCATCTTGAAAACCGTCCTCTTCTTGGGAATATTCTTCAGTGGTAGTCATTTCAACAGTCTGTTGAAGCTCGACTTGAAAATTGGTTTCTTCTTGTGTCTGGGTAGGTTCTCCAGAACCTTGCAAATCTTGTTGCTGTTGTGATGACGATGGTGGAGTACTTGCTAAAGTTGCGTTCGCTTTCCTTTTTCCTACTGGTATGGGTAATTGGCTTCTTCGAGCATGACCTTGCATGTGCAGTACTAAATGACATCTTCTGGAAAACATGCGAAAGCACACTTGACATTTCACCGGTCCATCTTTCGCTTTCGCTGCTTCTCTGCTAGCTACAGAACCAAATTTCCTGTTTCTGCGAGCTTTTTTTGATAAAGGATATACCCCTGCAGGTCGAGGAAGTACTTTTCCCACTCTTGTTCTAAGTAATGCGTTGCGTGAACCCTTTTCTCCAGCGGCAATAGCTGCCTGACGCTCTTCGTTATTTTTATGAGAAAATTTGTGAGCTAGTAAGTTGGTGAGATTGCCTTTAATTGGACGTTTACAAACGTCGCATTCCAAATCCTTGATGTAGTAATTTTGTGGAAAAGTACTAGTGGAGGTGCTGGCTCGTGGTTTAGGAGCTGTACTTGCAACTACAGTGGTCGCAGCTATATCTCGATGGGTTGCCTTGTGGTCATGCAGAGATTTCAGATCACCAAATTCCTCGTTGCAAAGTTTGCAAGTAAATCGTTTTTTCTTGGCGTTAGCAGACAACAGAGATGCAGCCAACGTTAAAGCAGCCCGTCTCCGTTTACCTGTATTTGTGATAATCAAAATTGAATTAAAATTGGCAGCTACACAGCATTTTTATTAAAAAAAATTAAGAAGTTTGAAGAAAAGGACAATGCATAGAGGTATAAACGAAACAATACGATAACGTTATGTTTTTGAAATCTTTTTTTACACGTAAGGTGGATTTGACTTAACGGATGGAACTTTGGAATGGATTTAACTTACAATCAGTCAATTGTTAGTCAATCAGTATCAGTCTACGTAAATAAAGAAATTATCAAGTACCTAAATGTTTCTCGGTTATGTGTTGGGTCATTGTCTGGTACGGAGATAATCCTCCTCCTGATGAAGAACTCGTTATCAGCGCTGTATGCCTACATATGCTGCATTGTAAATACATTTTATTTGCACGATGGTCAGTCACTCTAACGATTTCAATGCCCTGGTATAATGATCGCCTTCTTCTTTTTCCGTCTGCAACAGGTACGGGAGATCTACAAAAACGTAGACACAATAATTAATTTAAAGACACAATAAAATTATATTGAAATCAAATGTTACGATATACAAAACATACAAAGTGTCAACAGGCTCCTGTTTTATAACAACTGGTGGAACAGGTGAAGAATTCACTACGTCGCCTCGAATGTTGGAAATAACCATCGTACAAGATTTTTCATTGTATACACCCACTTCCCCGGGGCTGGCAATTGGATTACTCCATGAAACTGATTTTTTCGCAGCATTTTTTGCAGATGCTGGCGATGGTGTAGGTGGTTTTGGTGAACGCACAGTGACACGATGCGGAAGACGTGAACTATCGTTATTTCCTCGATCCGTCTCTGACCTCCTCTTCTGCCCGCCCGGGTCTTCTTGTGAAGAGTTTGATGATGAAGCTATTGCAACAATGTTTGAAGTTGGAGTAACATTGGGAACTAAATTTGTATTTGTAGGAGCTTCACTACTTCGTGAACTGGTTCCAGCAGTAGCGGCCGTCTTTCTGAACTGGCGAGCAATCGATTTGTCCTGCATAATTGAGGTATGGCTATAAACAGGCTCTTTGGTTGAAAGATCATGTCCAAGAATCAAATTCTCCCTCAATTTTTGTTTCATAAGCAGTTTTGTTCGATAACCTTGAAATTCGACAGGGCAAAATAACCAAAATTATGTTTACCTCAGAATAGATATGCAAATAGATAAAAACAGATATTCGCACTACTTGTCATTTCTTCATCATATCATTCATAAGATGGATAACAATGTGGGGCTGAACATTTAGAACGTTTGAAAAAAATCGACATTTGAGACTAATCCAACCCCATGTCAAGCTATTTACATACAAGGCAGGGTAAATTGAATTAACGATTAACGCTCAACGTTTACATCCTGACCCCCTCCCGTCAAACGTTCTTGTGCTAATTTTTGTAAATCTGTTATAAGGTTTATTCACAACGATTATATTAATTGTGAATATTTGTTTACCATTCAAAATAGTATCTCGCAATTTCGTAAACTTTTTCTCTTCACCAGCTGCGGTTGGGGAGCCCGGTACTCCCATGGGCGTTTTTAAAAGTTCTGCGTCTGCAACTGTCCTTTCAATCGTTGCAATAAACTTGGTAATCTTTCTCTGACATTCTTGAATTTGTTTTTCGCTTTCCCATAGCTGATTTACAATTCGTTCGCAAACAGAGCAAAATGGAAACATTTCTGTTGTGCAATTTTTAGGAACCTCCTTTGATTCCATTTGCATATGAAAACACAGTGTCTTGATGATCTCATTCCTGCCGCTGCTGATTTTGGAGTCTTCATTCGGGAGGAGAACTGGATCAGAACATAAGAGGCAGGTACTCCACTGAGTACCCGTATTTGAGGTGCGGGGCAGTGTCAGTGCCATTTTTAAGCCAGACCTTCAGATTTTTCGTTTTTAATAGAAGCCTGTTGTTAAGTTAATAGTCTTGAGCTACGATCTGAAAAAAATAGATTAATTAGAACTACGGTGAATACTGCGTACTATAAAATTTTACCCTGTAAACATGTGACATGTAACAGATTCGTCGCTTTTAACATTTCAATTTTGTTCTAAAAATAGTTTCCTTACGTTGCATTACATTGGTAAAACAAATAGTAAGTATGAAAATTATCCGCCACAAATTTCTACTATTACCCCACCGCACCAACGCTTTATCTCGAATGATTCTGAAAACACTACAATCTTAAGATTATTATGTAAACATACTAACTCTATTTATGAACCTATTGGTTATTATTTGTTGGAATGACACCTAATTTAGTATTGGCAAACAAACTTCTGCTTGACCATGTGATCTTCATGTGATCAGTGATCATATCAACGCATGTGTCGTAATGATATGAGGATATGAAACATTTTCGCTTCAAAAATTTGTACAGAAAGGTTAGTTATAAGAATGATAATCATTCATATCAGCCAATTATTTAGTATAATCAATTGACAATAATGTGAAGGCCTCACGTCTCACAGAATGTCAACATTGGTAAAGTAAATATTCTAAGAACTACGTAATCTACGTAATAGGTTCAAAATTCAAATCACACCGCGACAAGACGCAAAAATGTATACAAACAGAACATGACTTTTCCACTATTCATAATTATACCTATTGTATACAACATATGCATGCCACAACATTGACAACATACGTCGTCTGTCAAATGTGGTGCATGCTTTCTCGCTAACACAGGAGCGTTTATTAGACTAGGCTGACGGTGATGGAGATCGAAAAGGAACACTGTTGCAGGGTTGTTCTGCGGGAATCGAATATCAAGATTTTGCTTCAGTATTTTACGCTGATTACGAAAATATTTTTCCTTTTATAAAAGTGAGTGACTGTTATGGCAACGAAAGCACGAAGTAAACTGGAGGAAAACTCATCCATACGAAGCATTCTTCATACAAATAGCCCAGTTTAGCCGATAGCACAGTTTAAACTTTAAACTAAGCTAAATAATGTATGTATATTTTGATTCGCGTATTCACAATATAGGTAAGAAAATAACCAATAATCTACCGATACTTTTGGCATTTTAAAAGTTCAAATAAATAGCAAGCTTTTAATGCAAGAATACTTCATTGTAACGATTATTACAAAATTATTGCAAAAGGAATACTTTTTTGGATTAAATAGCTGCATTGCAGCTCTAATAAAGGGCTTATGTTTAATATAAAGTCGTTTAGCCATTAAAATGAACAAGGTAAAGATATATTTTACAGTTGATTGCAAATTGCAACTGCAACCAGTAGAAAATGCCTAAAATTGTAAAACATTGCCAAGCATTTTAAACCCCGTTGTAATGCTCCCCGATCAATAACTGAACAATGGTTTTTGCAAATGGAACTTGAAAACTTACGTTAGTATTGCCGACGACTGTTGTATATGCTGTATTTAGCGCCTCTTATTATTAGTTTCCTCCTTTACAGTCCCTTACTAAAATCGTTTGTTTGCGGTTTGGCCGTGGTTATATTTATCGAGAATTTGGCAATTGTAACAAAATTTCACTGTCTGTGTAGGTTTGTAATAAGCAATAAGCATCGCCACCACGGTCAATATTAATATGTATGATTTTTTCAAAATATATGTGTAAATATGTACGAAAACCGTAAATTATATATAAAAATAAATAAATGTTCTGTATAATTTTAAGTTCTTTTTGGGTTTTCCCGGTTAGTTGCATATAATTCCATTACAAAAATAACCCGTTTGTATGAAATATATGTGACATTGATATTCATTCATATAAATTTTCTAAGAGGTCTTCTGCGTAGTTTAATCTGAGTTTCAAAATGTTAACCACGTGACGTTAACTCGGAATTGAATTAATAAAATTGTCAATGATTTTATCATAATCTTACTTTAAAATTGTAAGAGAAATTGTTTTTCCGTTGAATTAAGAAAATCATCCTGATTAAAGTTTCCTTTTGTCAAACCTTCAAAAAAAATTGGGTAGCTAATACTAGAGTTCAAATTTTGTTCTTCATACAAACTGATAGGAACAAAACCAAAGGTCAATAAATGAAAATTCAGTATATAGAATTTGAGCTCACTCAGGACTCAGGACATTGACCATCTTAGTGTATAGTAAATGCATCCAATTTTTAGTAGCCAGCCTGGAAGTTTAGTCATTAGTAACAACAACAACACAATGCACAAAGACAAAATTGATTTTGAACTGTATCGTATCAATAACGGAAGTATACTTCTTCTGATGATTAGAGAGAGAGACAAATCAAAAATGGAAAATTCTAAATTGACGGAAGGAAAACATTTGGATATCGACTGATAAGTAGACGTATCATACAGTAATGCTGAGACATTTAAAATTATGATATATGATATGTTATAGTGTTTGATAAAATTACCTCCATCAATAGTTTCAATTTTCTAATTCAACGATATTGATATATAAACCTCGTTTTTTAGTCTCCTGAATGCCTAGGTATTCCAGATATTATATATGAAAATATGTAGAAACCAACAAATTTTTCTTAGATAGCAACATTTAATATATAAAAAATCGAATAATATGTTGCCTTAAACTACGCGCCAGCACCAACCAACCATTTAGTTATGGGTTTGTAATTGTGAATTTTGTTTTTGGTAATATTGTGACAGCGGTTTTCCAACTGAAGCAACATGCAACACGAAGCAAAAATATTTCCAACTGTACATTTAGCCTAAATTTTACATGTACATTGTACATGCAAAATAACATAACTGCACGCACATTCCAAAATTTCTCATACAATTCACTTTAAAACGTTATTTGTCAATTCCTTTGCAAGTTATACAAATTTATAATGAATGCTTTAAAGACACCAGAAGTAAGTTTAAAGTAAGGCCACAATTAATATTGTTATTTAAGTGTGTCAAACCTGATATTATCATTTCTAATCGCTCTTCCATATATGCATATACATGACGTGCCATTGAAATTTCAACGTATGCGAAAATGACATTGATATATCACGTTTTATGCAACATGCTCACATTAATGTTTCAGCTAAGTATCATGATGCATAATTATTACACATAATAAAATTGCAACATCTTTTATAATTCCTAAAACTTGGCCTACTACTGTACGCGGCTCAAAAAACAATGAGATAACAGAAATATGAAGATAAAACTTTTAGTATCTAATTAAGAGTAAACTAAACTATGTATTGTATAAATAATAAGTATCATTTTGCGCTTACCGATTACAAGAGCAATAGTAGCCTTCAAAATATCTGCTTTACTGGAGGCGCTTTGCTAAATTGGAGCATACCAACAACACAACTTATAATATATTACACGGGTTCTTGTGTACACACACACAAACTGTTTTTCTTCTATATATGTGTGTAATATATATTACGTCGCGATATTACAAAAGTTACAGTTGTAATGGATAACATATATCGATTGTACACAGACTTTTAGTTATTATTTTGAACTCACATTTAACTTTGTCACATTTATTTAAAATAGTTTACACTCTACTAAGACGTAAACAAAATTATTTTTCGCAGAAGCCCTTGAATTCCACTGGAAGAGTAAATATTTTAAACCAAAACCACCACTACTACACCTTACGGGTTAAAGGAAGATATATATATATATATATTAATATACTTTTTAAGAGGAAGAGACGAATAATCTGACTCCAAAGATAAATGTTTATATTTAAAAGGTGAATGCTATAGGTAAATAATATCTTATTAATGCAAAAAGTGGCGGATGCAACGGATGTAATGAATATCATCGAGAAGAGATACAAACACAAACAATATATATGCTTAATGCTTGCTATACTACTGGAAGGAATAAATATTTTGTTGGTAACGATCAAGTAGTGTAGCCAGTAGCAACTTATAACATGATGTAAAGGTAACCTACAAAAATCCCCTCTGCATTGCACAGTACAGTAGAATAAAAATGTTTTGTGGTTCGCTGGTTACTCACAAAAGTGATGTATAAAATGAATGCGTGTAAAGCAAAAGGAAGATTTTTTCTGCTTTTCTATATTCTGTGGAATCGCAACACTAATGTCGTTGATGAGAGTGAGACCGAGAGCTTGGTGATGATGGTTACGTTAAAAGCATACAAGCACAATATTACCTATGTACATACACATATATGCCAACAACAACGCCAGGGGAAAGGGAGAGGAAAAACTTGATGCACACATATCGTGCAACAAAATAAATTGTATGTAGCCAGGAGCGCCAGAAGTTTTACGTTTATAATGTAATTTATAAAAAGGTTTTTGAACGTGAGATTAGAGAGCACCCCCTCTGGTAAACTATCCTATTCCTCTGTTGTTGTCAGTTATTCACATACAGTATGCGAGATTGGAGCTAGGGGTGTTAGGGTACTCTGCTTGTGTAGCTTGATGAAGAGTTCTTTCGTGATCGTTTCCAATTGTGGTGCGTGCATCACAGTTCACAGTAGACGCGTCGCAGTTGCTGAAAATGAAAGGAAATACGGTAGGAATTACAAGCATGCAGTCTCAGCATACCATACTCAATATGAGCCCTATTGTAGCTAAATAGAAGAATATGTAGCTTAAAATAAATGAACGATAAAATGTAAGGGATAATATATTTCAAGTTTACTCATAACAAGTAATTTTATACAAAACTCATTATACATTGCCAGGGAAATTTCCTGGCAAAACAAGAAAAGGGTATTTTCACACCAGTTGGTTTAAGAAGAAGACCTTGATACCTAAATATGTACGTGTTTCATAAAAGGTACTACAGCTGCAAGAGGGACTGATGACAAATGAGCATAGCACATACTAACTTTATTTGGATTATAATCTTGTGCCGTGGGATATGATGTTTATGAAATGAAATCGTATAAATTGGCTCACATACGTCGTTCAAATTTTTGCTAAAGCTAATTATATTATGTGACTGAAGCAATAAATAGCGCAGATTAGAAATGTATCTATTGCTAAGCTAAAACCAACTACCAGTGCATGCTTTCTTAGAGGCACATGCTTATCCTAATAAAAGTTTAGGATTTTTATCAAATTTTGTATAAATACCTGCATTGATATATGAATGTTTGAAAATTACGGGCTAGCGATTTTATAATGCATTTACTTACACTTCTTATATAATATAATACTACTTAAAATGAGTTATTTTCCTTTCACGTTTATAATTTATATATTATCATAGCCACTTATTATCTTAACAATTTTTTACGTGTTATGTAACAATTCTATCCATTGCTGTTGATTTTCCTATACGTTAACTATAGTTTAGTGATGCATTTATATCAGACAAGTTAATATATAAATACATACATATTTTTTTATTAAGATTTAATATAAATAAAAAACTTTATTCTGCGTACACTTTATTGGTTAAAAATGAAATAAGTTAGTGAACTCAATTTATTGGAATAATATATATGTATGAAATTTTAACTAAACGAATATCTTATATTAGATATTAAAATATGTATATAATATATTCTTTTTAATGCATTATGATATACTTTGCATCCGACGATATTGGATATTTCCTATATATTTAAATATTCGTATATAAAGAAGTAAAGAGATGGTTAAAATTTCGATGTGAGTGCTACTATATAATATTTGTCTTTATATTTATTGGTGTAAGACGATATTTCTCGGTATTCTATGAAATTTGTAACATACCTGTAAAAGGTAAAAATAGGATATTAATATATGCAATATATATTTTCTTACGTTTAGAGCCAAACTACGATGCAGATTACGAAGTATTAAACTCATATATGAAGCTAAATTGTTCAATGCGTTTAAAATGTTACAACTTCCAAGCGCAAATTTTATATCTATGATTAAACATACATTTAGCAATTTAGAAATGCTGAAATATTTGGTATATGTATTGCTAACTAATATACAAATCTAAATGTGAAACAAAGTGGAATTCAATAGTTTCCTATATATATAGGATTTTAATTTTTAAAGAATTTATTGTATTAGAACTAATTAAGATTCGTTCTTTAACATGTTACCTTATTAATTTATGTTAATTATAGGGCATTTAAACATTCAACATTGTATATTGTGGAATTATAGCAAAACATGACTTTGTAAAGAAGCATTTGCGTACTAATTCAGACTTCAAATAAAAGAGGTCATACCATGTACATACTTTATTGGTATATGACCATATTAGGTATGACCAATTACAGTTGACAGTATGACCAATTACAGTTGACAGTATGACCAATTACAGTTGACAGTATGACCAATTACAGTTGACAGTATGACCAATTACAGTTGACAGTATGACCAAATTACATTTGACAGTTTGACTAATTACAGTTGACAGTATGACCAATTACATTTGACAGTATGACTCAATTCATGTCAAAATATCGTTGAAAAGTTACTATATATTACAGGTCCATAAGGGCATAAACTTCTGTAAAGTACAACGCAAAAATTTATTGATACATTATGTTTATAAAATATTTACGTTGCATAGCCATTTTTTAAAATTGTCACCATTCCAATTAGTAACCTGTGCGATTTGTACTTTAAAACTTTTTACTGCGCGGTTGCATATAAAGTGTGATGTAATTCTGTTTATAATATTTACTACCGTAACCACTAGCACAATAATCTGCTGAGTTACAAAATATGCATAATTTTTTAAATTGTAGAAAACTTTTTGAACAGAAACAACCAAATATTCAGGTGCATATTGTTTGTATTGTACGCGTCATGTCATGACAAAATGTCATGCCTTATAGTCAAGGGATCCATATAACCAGCTTCATATTCTAGTTTCTCAAGTATTTTATACATTTCAAAGTATTTAGATTATATTGTTGTAAGCTTAAATTGTAAACTACATTACATGGAAAATTAATTAAAGAAGAACAAAGAGTGATGAGAATAAGAATCCTGACATTGATGGGCTCATTTAAATATACATCTACATATTTGCCGCTAGTTTCACCGTTGTACGAATTTTTGCTAAAACTAATTTTATATGCAACTGAAGCAATAAATAGCTTAACCTTAGAGATTAGAAGTAAATGTCTAATTAAACTAAAACTAACTAATACGTGGTACGTTCTCATCTCTCGTCCTCCGCATATATCCATCAATCATATCATGAGCAAAGGAAAAGGAAAGGAACAAGGAAACCACTATCTTACGCCATGTTGTGAAATTTTAAGCCAAAAGAACTAAAAAAGGAAGCATCGATTCCTAGAGGGCAGATCTTCCATAAGATTGCTTGCTTCTAGTAGTGTTATGATTTCAGCTCTACTCCAGCAAAATAAAAAATGTTTCACCTCGTGGTATGAGCTTTCTGAACAGAGGTTATGAAACCCATGTTCCTCCTGATCCCCTCGTTCTTAATACTTCCCTTTCTCGCTATGCTCCCTTTGATCTAAATACTCCACTTTCTCCCTATGCTCCCTTTGATCTTATACTCCAGAGAAAAGAGTAGCGCAAATGAGGACAGTAAATTGGAGCAGAAATGAGGAGCAAAAATGACAAGCAGAATTGTGGAGGAGAAGTGCGGAGCCGTTTGCTCCCATATTTCTTTTTGCTCCCTTTAGGGATCATGGCCCCAATTTTTTTTATAATGACACAAGGGGCTGAAATTTGGTGTGGACGTGCACATTAGGGAGTTATAACGGTTTGCAAAGTTTGGCCCGGACTGGTTGATCCGCAACCCCGGGGGAATGTCAGAAATTGTTTCCTCAGTAGATCGGACAGGTTTTATCAGAAAGAGACAACATTTTTATAATCAAACTGTTTTCTTCAGGGTGACAACTTGATGTAAAGAGGTTGTCTGTGGCCCCCCCTGGCGACTGAACAATGAACTATAACTAGGTTTCAAAATTAGTACAAGCATACCTCTAAAGAATTCAAGTATGTGTACCACGTTTGGCCCAGATTGGTGGATCCTTTTGTGTACCCCAAGGTCAGAATTTGTTTCCTTTTTTGATCGGACACGTTGAGACGTAGTTTTTGCAATCGACGTGTTTCCTTCAAGGCTACAACCTGAGTCGTAGGGCATAAAAATTACAATTTTACAAAATCACAAAATTACATTTGTCCCTATGCATTTCTTTTCAGAGGTTTTCAAGTAACCTAGGCAAACATTACAAATTGTAAGTTGAAAGTTGAAATTTTTTTTATGCCCGACGGCCATAATGTAAAAAGGTTGTGTATGTGGCGATTCCATTCGCCGGAAATATGTACCAACATTGATTTTTATAGCAACTAAAGTTTAAATTTCGCACAAATGTACTTCAAAGTTTCAGTACTTTTGTGCTCAGGTTCTTCAGAAATACTTCATGTCAATGTATGCACTTCTGCGCTCCATAATTCCTTTTTACAAGAGTCTAGTTCAATTTTGAGCAATTCCAAATGGAACCGAGGACACGGTTTTCAAGCAACCTTCTATCATTTAACATGGCCGTGGCCATTAGCAATTCTTTTTTTAACATGAGCAGTTTCCAAAACTTAATTAAACTGTTAATATGTACAATTTATGCAATGTAAATTTAGGCAGATGCATTTAATTAAAAACGTCACTGTTAATAGTAATGCTAAAGAGGCTACATAGGAAAAGCAATTCTAAAAAACAGCAAATGCGGAATTAGGAAAATATGGAATTTATTCAAGATTAAGTACACATACTTGTATACAACACGCTACAAATATTTAATCAAGTTTAAAAGATTTTTCTAGAAACTGTCTTGAAGGAGCAAAGAGCTTGTACACAATAAACAAAACAATCGATAAAAATATGCAGATGACACCAGTGCCGAGATATACAAATAGCGAGAAACGTGTTCTTCACGGCGACCATGCTTGTTGTAGTTAAAATAATCTGTTTTTCTCCATTAAAGGAGCTTACATCATAATCTGCAAATTAAAAAGATTAAAATTTAGATATAAGAAATATTTATAAGATTTAAAAAATTTGATACTACACTACAATGATACATATTTGTTTACTGTATTGAATATTCAAAGAGTAATGTCCTTTTGGCAGCCCCTTTTCATCTTTGTCGGAAGGTAAAAGGTCTGAATCTACAATTCTGTACAATTTTCGAAACCACGGGAAAGCAGCTGCTCGCATCCAGACGATGAAGTCTTCATTTTGTATACCATTATTGGAAGCGTTGTGGGGGTCAAGTTCCCAAAGTGATTTTTTCCATTCTGCAAATTACAAAGTCAAAGTGTAATCCAAGTTTATGACCACTAAATAACGGTTTTGTAAGTTCAAAGTTCAGATTAGCCAATATAATGGGTGATATGTGCAATACGATATTTTATATTATTAATAGACGTGTTTTTCTACTGTTCCCGCAAAGGCTTTTTTATTTCTCATCGTAGAAAAGCCAACAATAGCTCATTTTAATCGCAATCGCTTGGAGTCGTGTCTAAGGGGGTACAGGTGTCAAAAGGTTGCTTACCCAAATTTTAAATTCAGGCCAAAGTTGAAAATTTGGTTTAAATCAACAAAAGGAGAGGGTACTTTACTATTAATTAGCTGAAATATATGTATATAAATATGTCTGACTCATTATAATTCAACAATTAAGTTACAACAAGTAAGCACAAATTTACACTTATATATTACTTCTTTTATAAAGTATGCATCCTGAAATAATCGAAACAGTAAGTGGCTGTCTAAATTGTGGGAACACGTACCCCATATATACACCTTTAGATTTATATAAAAAGGTTGTTGAGGTTTCTACGAAGGTTTTTATGATTTTCATTGTTGAAAAGTCATCAATATCTCATTTAAACTCCATCGCGTGGGGTTAGCGATTAGCGGTTTCAATAAATTGATATCCAAATTTTAATTTCTTTTTCTATTATGTTACATTGCTACTATTTACTTCACAAATTAAACTATCAGTGAGGACCTATGAATTATGTGCGGTATGGATGATATTTATATGTCTTACTGAAATTTAAAATATCCATGCTTTATTAAAATTTCATAACGGGGTGGGAAGGGGGTAGGGTTGGTAGATTTATGGGTGGCTGAGCCCGGGTGCACTAGTTGAGTATGAACGCGTGAGGTTTCCATTTAATATTAAATGATCGCGGTGCCATTCATTGCATTACACCAGAAAACGTGCTTTTTATATATATAAAATATATTTTTTTAAAGTGCATTTTACGTATTATATATTAAACTAAGACCTTGATATTTAAATAAACAACAAAAAGTACTTTAATAGTACATTTTTACCAGGAGGATCTAATGAGGTAGAAACGGAAGCAAAAGATGTTAATTAACCTAATTAATTAACATTAATTACCCATCCACTTGTCGCTGTATATTGTTATCATATTAGTGAAAGGAGACCCTTTGACACGCAAGTACAACCTCGCATGAACATTATAATATTAGCTTACAAAATGCTAACATTTGGTTTAAAAGTACTATCAACTATGAATCAATATACCAGATAAGTTTATATTCTTTGGAGCTCAACCCCCGAGGGTAACGGGGGGTGTTACAAAATTAGTTCTTAAAATAACGAACCTGCCGAAGTGACAATCACGACAACATGTTTATAACAAAGAAAATACCAGTAGTCAGTAGTATATTCAAATTGTTGTCGTTGTCTGGGCCGAAATTAATATAATAATTAGAAATAATGTCTTTCCTTAACATTTGGGAACACTTAAATACAATAATTAAAGATGACTCCCATTCCATAATATAAAGAGAATATTTTGTTCTTACTTATTGGTTTTGTAAAACTCAGCCATTTTGGATGCTTAGCATTATCGAAGTCTTCAGGATTTTTATATTTTCCATTTCTATCAGATTCCCAGGCAATACCAGTGTTCCTTAATGCAACAGTCTCGTTTAACACTCCTTGTTTTCCGCCAAATCCATTAGATGAATCTTCAGTACGATGATAAATCAAGTTTATGACATCGGTGAACATGCTATTTGCCATTAACCCACAAGGAAATCGTATTCTTTTCTGGTCATCTAAATTTAGAAAACGATAATAAATTTTAAACCATTTCAACACGTTCCAAACTCGGCATACATAATTACATCGTGTAAATTCTTTCGTAACTCAGTAGCGGTGCTATCGACTTAGAATTTTTGGTGGTGGGTCGAAAAGTTGGGATTTTCTGGGATTTTTACCTATTTTCAATTTTTTCGATCTTACATTTCAACGGTTTTACAAAATTTTAGAAATGAGGACCATTTTTTAAGGATATGAAA
>JAHZNE010005452.1:0-11758 GCA_027744055.1 Callyntrura sp. NNG-2020
ATACGATGTCGATTTTCTATTACGTTTAATAATGTTTGTGTTGTGTATATACGTGCCTACACGTGCATTACACGTCATTATGCGGGCAACGGCAGTAGTGTGGCAGTGGGAGTGAGTTTGGGGTTACCTGAAAAAAAGTGCAGAATGAAACGACCCTAATCCGAAAGGAATGTTTACCGTTATTATGTACTCTTCGTGAGAGCTTTAAGCAAACACCAACATACTCGCGGTTCCATATGGGCCCCCAATCCCCCACTAATTATGAGAGTGCGCTGTGGTGTTGATGTGATAATGTAAATGATTGTGTGGGATTCCAGTGTAATTTCAATGGATGACATGTGCTGTCAAGTAATCTCCCGGAATGACCATTTTGAAGAGGCGATCGTGAAAGTCCTCAAACTGTGGATGAACAAAGACGACGTGATGGTCCGAGTGACATATTGTTTGGGCAATCTGTTCGCGAAATCAGATGAAATGAGAATCAAGGTGAGTCACGCTACGGTGAGGAAGGGTAGTGGTTAGATAATATCGCGTATGTTTGAAGAAATTTGCGCGACGTGGAGGAAGGAAGTGCGATAGCCTTGGATTGCTCCCGGCTTGAAAGGCTAATTGCCCCAAATATAAACTAAAGCTGGCTTTTCCCCAAATAGTCTTCCTCAGACGCACCCTGTAATGCGCTTGCATCGAATTCGAATTTTTGAGAAAAATGATTTTTTTTCCTTTCATTCCTGTAGCTCTTTGAGAGACCGGAGCCCCTCCAGCTGATCCTGAACCTGATTTCGTTCCATGTGAAAAAACCGACGCCAATCTCGATGGATATTTTGGTCAAGGTAAGGTAGCTCCAAATTTAGAGATTTTTTTAACCAGTCGTTCCACACCGTTCCTTCTTAATTGCCTGTCTCTCCTTTAACGGACCTTCACTCTTCAAAACGGAGAGAAATAGAAAAAAAAACAGAGTGGAAGACCCCCCGTAATAATTACATAATTGACAGCCATTTTCTCCCATTTTCCAGACTGTCCGCATAATTGCAAATTGGATTTTGAACCCGAACATTGGTTGGGAGATATGTGACGATCAGTTTCTCTCCGAGCTTCTCTACTCGATTCTGTTGATGAACAACGTGACAGAAGAGTTGGTTCTTTGTGTCATTTCCACGCTGAACAACACCAGCTTTTACAAGGACTACAATGCCGTGGATGATTACACTTTGAGAACAGCAGAATGTATGTACTTTTCTCGTAGCTTTTGTCATATTAAAAAATCCATACAACAACACCGAGAACTGTTTGCACAGCAGCGTAAACACAAAATGTTTATTGCCGCGGGTATGCTAATACTAATACTCCCGTCCTCTCTGTTTGTGTTTACCTTACAAAATGTAACGACGACATTTTATGACCTTGTGTTTCCCTCCCGCCTCGACGATGAACGGTGTAGACCTATTTTGCAACCTAATAACGAAAGATATGGAGGTGAAAGCTGAAGCGATGAAAGTCCTTGGTAATTTGACAAGGAATTCTGACGTCAGATACGCAGCTGTTGACTGTAATTAGAATTTATAATAATAATAATTGGTAGGTTAAGATGGTCCAGTGAAAAGGAGGGAATGTCCGTTAATTGGAGGGAAATTGTCGTTTTTAGATGTGGACAACGTGTTACAATGTTTGGACGAGGAAACTGACGAGGAGCTGCTGTGTGCCACGTGTGGGGTCCTGATAAATATTATAGTGGACGAGAAGGTGAAATCCGAATTTATCCGGCTGGATGGTATCGAAAGGTAAAGAGTTTCTCTTTAACAGAAAAGTTTTGGGGTTCCTGGTATACACCTGATAACGTGGCCGTGATAATGATGGCCAGTCAAATTCTGTGGAATCTGACCATTTCGAACATTGAAAATGACCACGCAGGACAGTACGGAATTGCAGAGGAAAAAAAGACGGAAATAAGACGGCTGCTCCTCTCAAAACTACAAAATCTGCACCCGGATAATATCGAAAATGGAAATGAGGATCATCCAGGCACTCCCCTCCGGAATCAGGAGGCGGGGTTGTACAATACCGAATTTTATAGTGATTTTGAATCGGTGGCGAGAAGTCTTCTCGAGAAGCTGTAAAGCAGACAGACAGAAACAGAGAGAGAGGGAGAGGGAGAAAGAAGGGAAGAAAAAAAAGTTTTAGCATATTTTTTACTTGATTCTGTATTTTATTTACTTTGAACATTTAATTGTGCAATAATCAACAATACTGGACGCGCTGGATAAAAAAAAGAGAGAGATGCCTACGTAGGGATAAATATGCACGTTTTACCGCCTCAAAGTGATTGTTCTCACCCAAGTCGTTATTGAAACCTTCGCACAAGGAGCATCATCGCAAGAATACAGGCATTGTTTTGTCGTATAAAATTTTTCCCCGCTGGTAATAACAATTAGCGAACTACATATTAGACAAATTGTATCGTAAAATGGAGTAAACTAACAATCAACAAAAAATAATTATGATGTATATGGTTGTGCACAACTGTTTGATTAGAGACGCGCAGCAGAGGATTAATTATAAAATGAAAATACCACTTTTTGACTTGTAGTGTATACTGTACCTACATACATAACTTACAGCAACAATTAAATTAAAATATCTTATGTACCTTAAAAACGAGATAAATTGAAAATACAAATGACGATGATTACAAACGTGAAAATAAATTCGCTGAGTAGTAATCAGACAAGAGCAAATAATTTCTTCGGTTCTCCTCTCTTCTTTGGGGTCATCCGTATAATGGTGATGCTCTCTCGGTTGACGCCATATTGGAACGACTTCCTTGGCAAAGCGGCATATTTTTTACTGGAGAAAACATCATGGTTTTAATATGCGTGGGCGTCACAAATCCTAGACAAGGGACAATGCATTTCACGATAAACTGCCTTTCACTCGCGCTGTTGCTCCATGGATAACATGGTGGCCTCCGTTAACAAACCCAAATCAATATCGTTAGCATTTGCTGTGAGGGATGGAAAAAAATAAAATACATTTTTTAACTCGTCTCCTTTTACCTTAATCTGCGGCTTTTGTATCGGTCTCATATCTCATATAAACTATATCGAATGCACGTTATTCCTACCCCACACCCGATCGAAATCGGTTCCTTTCATTATAATAAAACGTTCTTATCGATTAACGGAAATAATAATAATAATAATAATAAGCCGTACGAAATACAGAGAAAGCTTCTTGCGCTCACCTTTTCCTGTAAGTAATTGGAAAAAGGAATCCAAAGCGGTTATGTTAGTTTTCCCTGTCATCCCATCCCCCGCTATGGAAAGATATCCGCCCATAAAAAAAGAAGAAAATAGCGCGCGTTATTTTGTTTGAACCGCGAATCCTATTTGTTTAACTAGTTTACTTAAAAGCTTAGCGGGACTGTTAATCAAGCTAATGCAATTGCTGACGCGGAAAGGCATATCAAAAGAAGACACATGATTTAGAGGGGATAATATTCTATCTATTACGAAAAATGGTTGACCGACTAACCCTTTTTCTTTCGCAAAGAAACAAAGGAACTTTTCCTGGCTTGAGACACGGTTCCGCTCAATAGATCGCTGGAGTGTTGTCTCGCGCGAAGCGTGACAGACACGGGATGAGACCAACTGTTCAAGATGCGATAAGCTCGGGATTTCGGCAGTAGAGAAAGTAATCGCAATTTTCGGGAAACGCTTACATCATCGGAGTCCTTTAAATCTGAAACGGATATTGGGAGAGGAGAAGGGGAAAATAAAAAAAATATTTTTAGGATCATCCTGATGGGAGCAGCAGCAAACTTTGAAAAATTACCTGTCATTATCGTTTTAACTAGGTCAATCTGAAGCTCAAAGGTACCCACTCGCACATGCCAGATGAATTGATCAAAGCTGAGTGCTTTGTAGGCGAGGTAGGCGAAAAAGGGGGTGAATCCTTGGGGAAGGGGACAAGCTAATTTTCCCAGGGCCAAGGCGTAATGTTCCAAAAGCATGAACAAACGGAGTTTTGTCTCCCATTCGATACAGTCACTGCGAAAATAATAGTCATTTTTCTTCAAATATCGTAATTTGTACCAAAAATAGGGAAACAATAGGGCTGAAACTGATGATGTGGTAGCGGCAGCAGCGCTATTAGTGGTGGTAATGTCGCTGGATAAATCTCCTAGTAAACGTGACGGCACCCATCACAATTTGCATACTCACAAGCGTAGTATATAATTGATCCAATGTTTTTCTGGAAAATTTCTGAACTGTCAAGACATGTTGATATGCAAATGATGATATTTGTCTTTTAGTTTACTAGGATATTTTCCCGCCACAATACGAAAAAAGAAAGCAAATATTTATGATAATGAGAATAATTTGAAAGAATAGAGTAGTACATGAGTCGAAAGCCTTTATCTCGATTTTTAGTAGGTTGCAGATGCACCGTTAAGCATGCCAAGTGACAAAGGAGTCGGGCTGTATCAACCAGCGCACAAACGTATTTTCCCGCGACAGTGTGCCCCAAAAGAGGATACTCCTTCCGCTCTTTAAGCAGATGCATGCTGAGTTCTCGGAGGTTCTAAATAGGAAGTAGTCAAGTGGAAGCGCGAAGGAGAAGGGATGCACGAGGAGAAAGTAGACGGAAAATAGTGGATAAGAGAGAAAGAGAAAATAGAAAGTCAGTAAACACACCATGTAGTAAATAATAGTAGTAATCACGAGAAAAGTGACGGAAAAGAGAGAAATACTCGAAAAAGCCATTATATCTAAACGAGGAATTTTTTGTGGAATATGATGACCACATAGAAAGGTAAAACGTAAATATTTGATATTTGCAAGTGTTGGGATGATGACGATGATAGCGATAATGATGATTGGGAGAAAATGACTTACAATTGAAAAGATGTACTCTTGCTTGTTTGCCGTGCATGACTCATGTTCCACAAAGGGGAGCTGAAGCTCCGTAGTTCGTCGTCCGAATAGTCCTGCGATGTCACCAAGAGAAGCGCACACCATTGGAGACGAAGGTGACATTGGAGTACTCGCTTTGGATAAGGCCTCTGGCTGCAGAAAAAAAGAAAGAGGAAAATGGAAGAGTAATTTTCAATAAATAAATGCTAAGAAATAGAGAGAAAGCACAGTAATAAATCAAACAGCAGCTTTCTCTTTTTTCTACGTCCACTTGTGTTGAGCGTATGGAGCATTCATTACAGGGCTGTCATTAGAGAAAGGCGGGAGAGAACAGCCGCCGTTGTTGAAAACACTAACCTTGTAGCACTGGAGGGCGAGGAGTAATTTGTCAGCAACGTTTTTGTGACTGAATCTACTGCTCCGAGACAGTTGTTTGTTCATGTGCCACAGAGAAGTCCATACGTCTGTGACATTGTGTGGGAAAACTCGTTGACTGGGAGAAAGCAGCATTGTACATACTTCCGTCCAGTTGGTGTGCAAGTCGATGGATACATTTTCCTGGGGATGGAAGAGAAAATAGAGAAAAAATGCATTTTTTTCTGAGGAGATATAAAGAGGCATAATGATTGTCCCATTTGGATTGAAGGTCATTATGAAAAATTGGTGAGGGGGAGGGGATGCTTGCTTACAAGAGTGCCATTGTACTCGACAGGATTCTGAGGACAGTATGGTATCAAACTGAGAAAGGGCTCCATGTTGGGCAGCAGTTGTTTCTTTGTTTGAGCATACGCTGCACCCACCAAAAACTCTTGGTAAATTTTTGTCAGGTTTAGATTCCCAATTTTTTTCCCTTCGTCGTAAATTATCTGAAAGGTGGAAGAGAGGAGGAGATTAAAAGAGAAATTATGCTGGGCACAGCGGCGGCGGCAGCAGGTGTGTTGAAGTTGTTGGTTTTGTTACCCGCTTGCAAACGTTGATATCCCCGACGTGAACCAAGATGTAGTGAATAATGGACATTTTCATTTTTGTCGTGAATGCTTTCTTTTCCAGGAGCTGGTGTAACTTTGCGGGGTTCAGGGGGATTTGGTGGAGAGACAGGTCCTGCTGGGCGTAATTAATGGTGAAAGGGGATAGCTTGTCGTCGCAGTTGGGACCACCGTTCCCGCCATTAGGACGATGATCGGAAGGTAAAATGAGCAAAAATGGAGGGGGTGTCGGAACCGCGGCTTGAGGAGGTAAGGTCGTGGAGGGTTGAGACAGGAAGGAGATGCTACTAAAGTCTAGAGTGATGTGGTGACTAGGTTCGTGAGTAACTCCGACATCAAGAATGTGGACAAAGGAGGGCCATCCGATCACCGCCAAATACTGATCTGTTGTCACAGACAAAAATGCAAGTTAGAAAGAACTTTTTTGCACGGGCCAAATTTTGGAGGAGAGACGGATTTTGAAGGTACCATTGGCAAAGGTGGCTACATCCATTTGTAGAGGTAGAGAGGCAGTGTCACAGTTTTTGAGATCACTTGTCACAATCAGAGTTTTGTTGTGGTGTAGTAAATTTACACTGTATTTGATCTCTCTTTGATTTCCAGCAGCACTGCCTGCCGCATCGGGCTCGAGGGCATCGGGCACTTCTTTCGGAGAGAGCAGGGAAAATAAGTACACTGCACCGGAGGAGTGAGCGCAAACTTTTAAATTGACGGACTTGGAGGTAATGATGTTGGGATCTGGGACTAGTTTGCCAGAGTCGGGTACATCGTTGGCGTCCACGTCCAGCGGCATGTTAAGCTGTGGAGTAATTTAATTACATTAATTTAATTAATTATTTTTGCTAATTGCACAGCAATCTAACGTTTTGCGAAAACTTGCCACAGATTCCCGCGGAAAATCATTGTGAAACTGGAGTACGGACAACATCGGCTTCACAATAATTGTGGGCGCTTCTTCTTCGTCAAAGGTGGACTGCTGGATCTTTCTATCAATGGCTAACGCCAGAAATTGATACTGGGGAATCCACTGGGCCCACCAAAAACATCTGGTGACCAGTTCCGACTCCAACAGAACAATTTTCGCTTGAGAGGCGTCCTCATGTGGGAACGTTTCCACGCTGAACTGAATCACATCTTAAAATTATCGAAAGAGAAAAATTTAAAATTGGAGCTCTAGGAAATTTTGAAAATAGATATATTCTCTCTTGCGCTTCTTACTTTCTTCAAGGTTTAAAATGACAATGCGATTCTTGAAACTGGAAACTTTGATTTCCTCTGTCGTGTCTGCGTCCGCCTCTTCATCCGGTCGTTTATGCGGCGGGAGGAGATGAGCGACGAAACTTCCTTTCAAATTTGTTGACTAGCATGAGCTCTGACAATTTTACCAATTCCACTCTCTCCTCCTCCTCTGTGCTTTCTCCGTTGGAGGGAGGGGAAGTTTTAAAAAGTGTTTCCCGGAGTAAACTCACCGAGGCAGAATAGTAAATCGGGGAATTTTCTCCGACTTCCTGCCATACCAAAACCAACAGGGCAAATCTGGGCTGTCTGTCATTGCTGTTGAGAGCAGGGAATCCGTTGGCGTTGAGGTGGAGATTGGAGGAGTATTTTGTGTCCTTCTCAGAACTACGGACTTTGTCCAGGTATTGCAAGGACGCGTGAAGGCACTCCTTTCTCCCTTGAATGGTATCCGCTGTCCCAAGACCGACTGATTTTCGCCGGGTTACCGTCTTCCTGTGCAGATCCCGCCGAGACCCATTCACAAAATCTGTAATGCTCAATCGAATTTCATTGTCGGGAGATTTCTCACAGGCGATGATTCCTTGGGAAATGGTTCCAATTACGGCGTTTCTCGGGATATCCGCCATAATGGGTTGGCGCTTGGAGCAAACTCCAAATTGTAACACTGACGCAATTTAATTTTCCCTGGGACGTGTTCACACCAGAGTTCCACCGACATTTTCTGAGGGCGACTAGAAAAATAGAAGAAATAAAAATTTCTAATCAGTACTGTCGTATCATCACTGCTTTCACGCAATACTTTCACTTGGTTTATCCCTCTGCGCCTTACCATTTTTCCGCCACTTTCTCTTGTTGGCGCACCAACCCACAAGTTTATTAAAATTATTTTTGTAAAAGTGAAAATATTTGTCAATGACAGTCACCGGTGGTCATAACATTACTACCAACATGAAAATGAATCTGTTCATATATTTCATCCATCGCATGCATCCCCTCAGCAGCAGCATCTTCTACCAAAGTAAGTGTATACCCGCAATATTTTCTCCACTGCAGCAGCAGCAGCCCGAAAATAGGAAGTGTAAGCAGCATCCGGGTATCACAGATGATCTCTCCTGTGTGTGTGTGTGCCCCGCATGATTCCCCTCCTTACGTTCCTTCCCATCTCATCTCTAACGCGCGACAAAGATACAATGAGTCACGGGAGAATCTCTCAGAACGCTGCAATGCAGAATCACCGCAATCGCATCAAGTTGTACGTGCGTATCCCTATGTGCTCTCTGCTCTGGTGCGTGCGTATGTGTGTGTGCATGTGGGAATGGGCAGGTGCATAACTGTTTTCTGATATGTGGTAATGCCATCAAATAGCGTGCGTGTATATGCGCTCTCCTGTAACGCCACAATCTCATCTGCACACTAACATTGCCCTTTTCTCAAGGTCGTGTCAAGTGTCAACCAGTCAAAAGTAACAACACGTCAGGATGTAATTGAAACATTTTAAATAAATATGTAATTATGATCAAGCAATCTTAATTTTGAAAATCTTACATGATTCCCTGGTCAAGTCAAATGTTGCACTCAGCTATAAATCCAGAGCACCAAAACGCTACGTAAAACTTGCATGCAGCCAAAAGACTTACAGATAAGTTGTTGTGAGTTGCCTGCACACACACTGTGTGTAGGAGAACCAAGCTTGATTTCAGAGAATAGTATCAACTGCAATTATGTTGATGTCCTACACAGAGAGAGAGAGACGCTGGACCCCACATATTTTCCTTTGTGAAGCGATTATCTCTTTGGGAATGACACCACCAAATGCCAAGTAGTGCTTACTGGGACCCACACACGGCTACAGCAGGAGAGGAGGAATAACGAGACGAGCGAGACATTTTATCTCTGGACGCGCACGTCAATAATTAATGAGGCAAATTCAGATGCATATGCGCGTCCCCGGATAAATTGTCTCTGGCTGGCTGGTGCTCTGTCCTGTTTGCTGAGTCAATGTGCCCTCTTCTTGCTGCTTACCGTTACGTAACTAAAATTCTGTGGTGAGCGAGAGAGCAGAATATAGAGATTAAAAACAGGAGCACAATCAACGTTAAGTGTTGTGCTCTGCCGGTTTTGACTGCAGCCCATCGCTTCAGTTTCACTGGCATCTCTCTAATTAAAACGTATTACCTCTTTAGCTGAAAAACCTTGATAAGCTGACTGATCATCTGCAGCATTATGCAAACGTTGAAAGTTAGACAGAGCAGGAGTGACAGTGAGATGGGTATGTAGGTGGCTATGTCGCCCTGATAGTGAAGGGGTGTTTATGGGATTTTTGTGTAGCATAACGCGAGCGTCATGAAATGAGAGAGCAACACACGTGGTTAATTTTATGCAATAGCGAAGATCCATTAGTCATTTCATTATTGTTATAGGGGAACATTAAAACGCAGTGTAGCGGGGGTGTAGAATCTTCCGAGCTTCTAAAAATTGCGGAATCCCCGGAATCTCGAACCAAATTTTATA
This sequence comes from Callyntrura sp. NNG-2020, assembly GCA_027744055.1. Classification (NCBI taxonomy): domain Eukaryota; kingdom Metazoa; phylum Arthropoda; class Collembola; order Entomobryomorpha; family Paronellidae; genus Callyntrura; species Callyntrura sp. NNG-2020. The sequence continues at coordinate 9,647 of JAHZNE010005452.1, forward strand.
TCTACCAATTTAAATATTTGGGATGTTTTTAGATGATGGGTTAAAGTTTAACGTTCGTAAAATGTTTGAAAAAATTACTATCTGAAAAATATAACCAAAATTTTATTCAATTTTAAATTTTTTAAATGCTTGTGGCTTCCTGTTGAAACCTGGAATCCCGGAATTCAAGATCTGGAAGATTGGTCATCCCTGCCATACAGAAGAAGGTTAACAATCCATCTAGGTTTAATTATTCATGAGTTCAAAAATGACTTGAAACATCCCTGCCACCACTTTTTTGTACAATAATAGAAGAGTAATTGGTAGAACAGAGAATGCCAATGGTATGTTGTTACTTGTTACTGCTCGTTTTAGTTTGTCACTTCACATTTATCTTCGTATAAAGTCTCTTGTGTCAATGTGATAATGAATGATGATAAATGATGATAAAATATGTAAGTGGTACACAGATATTTTATTGATTTTGTCTTCATCCCCCTTTCTCTATGTGTTCCTGACTGTTGACTGTTGACTACGAAGGAATCTTGTAGCATGTAACGACTAATGACTCAATTGGTGTGTTGTTTGTCGTTAGCATGGGTTCATATACCTTATTGCTCTACTCTATGCTTGTAGGTATTGTGTTTGTTTTGTTTGGTTATTCCTAGAAGACAGGAAATTAAAAATAATTTTTATTCATTCAAGGATTTAATGACCCAAAAACTTGTGTCACAGCTGCACATTTAAACTTAGGAATTGCTGCTAAAATATAATTTCTTTGAATTTTATTTACTTTGAAAAAAATAATAGACTTACTTATGAATGGTTATTGGCGCTATTGTATTTTCATAGCATTCACATTTGGACAGTTAAATTGTTACATGATGATACTATGTCTATAACGGCAGAGCATGATACCGTTACATATTAGGGATATCATGGCTATTAAAATAATCACTAAATTCTTTCGCTTGTAAATGATAACTGTCTATGAACTGTTCTCAGTTTTACTTTTAAGATTCGGTTATTGCCCTGACTTGACTGGATATTTTTTTTTAGATTTTCCTGGAATACAGAAAAGTGCAACTGTTGACTGTACAAGGGTCAAATTTTATGTGTTTTTTACATGAGAGGAGTTACATAGATCCGCTTTTACTTGTTTAGAAAAGTCGTATTTACCTACAACCTACTTAATTAATTGATCATCAAGTCATCGTCTTGAACCGTGGGTTTATGGCAAAGTACAGTATGAGTATGAGTTTATGAAATGTTTGTATTTTATATTCTTTGCCATTCATACATTAAAAAGGGAGAATGAATTATCCCAAGTAAAAATAGTCAAATTTTATGTGTTTTTTACATGAGAGGAGTTACATAGATCCGCTTTTACTTGTTTAGAAAAGTCGTATTTACCTACAACCTACTTGTTAACAAATTAATTGATCATCAAGTCATCGTCTTGAACCGTGGGTTTATGGCAAATACAGTAGGAGTATGAGTTTATGAACTGTTTGTGTTTTATATTCTTTGCCATTCATACATTAAAAAGGGAGAATGAATTATCCCAAGTAAAAATAGGACAAAAGTCCTGTGCATTATAAAAACTTTCCTTCATGCCTAATGATTTTACAAGAGTATTCTGTTGACACAAATACAAATTATAAATTCGGTTGACGACGCTTATGCTTTTAAAGAAAACCTAGAAAACTGGAGCAGTATTGCCTGCTCTCTCCTGTCATCATTGGCATGAATTAGACAATATTATATTGGCTTTTTTTTATTCCACTTCTACACAGTCTACATATGAAGTTGCTTTGCTCAAAATATACACAACACAAGCCTCTGCGGAAAATTGGAAGGTTGAAGCAGATTATTCGATCTTTTACATTTATTGGATGTTCTCATGAATGATTTATAAACTCAGAAGACACTCGTTGAATTAGGATATTCTTGGAAAATTACACTTTCTTGTATAAATTTGCATGCCGCTTAAGGAATGATACGAAGGATGTGGCTAGAAATGGCTAAAGTAATTTTCCTGTACGAATCAAATAGAAATAGAACCATCCTGTTCCTTAATACTATCTATGTGGTCAAAAGCTAGTTGGGATGAAAGGGCGGTTTTAGCAAATT
>JAHZNE010005453.1:0-22233 GCA_027744055.1 Callyntrura sp. NNG-2020
TAAATTTTTACAGAAACGAAATACAAGAAGCGTAGCATATCACTTTTTCTTCATCGTTATCGTCGCTTTCGCCAATATTGTCCTTCCCTGGCGAAATGCAGACTGGGACACTAACAAAATATTCACAGGTTTTTCTACTCTGTGCTTGAAAATTATATGGCACATAAAATCGATTGCCTTGATAGACGGCTCTCCTGTTCATTTTCAAAATAACTCTGATTTGGTACTGAATAACCTAAGATGGGAAAACATAGCGATAGGTACAATATCATATATTTTGCTCTCTATTACTGCGTTGGCATCAGCATATCGGGTGGTTGCCCTTATTCACCCATCGTTTACATTATACATTGCTGTAAGCAACTTCACAACAACTGTTAACGCGTTGTTGAAGTCGCAAAATGACAAAGTTTTGAAAACGTACATTTTCGACGGCTACTCTCAGTTGAAAAGCCTTAGTGACCTGTTCAATGATGTCTGGGGATCTATTACACTGCTATCCATGTTGGACTACATCGTTTGGTTGGCCACTGACTTGGACACAGGTTTACAGGCCACTAACTGGATTGCGCGTGTCAGTGTGGCGTGGTATTTTATAGCCATTTTGATACCACTAGTAGCAGGAGGAGAAATAACCAGAAAGGTAAGGGGAAGGAAATTGTTTCATTTTTCAGCTCAATGTTTTCTAAAAATAAAATGAAGGGATATTTTCTTTTGCCAGATGTCACAGTTTAAGACAACAATTCTGAAAAACAGGACAAGGGTGTTTGACGACAGAAGGGAACTTGAAGATTTTTTGTACTGCCTGGAGAACGACGGGGTCTATTATGGCATGCAGGGTGTGTTTATCGTGGATTACGCATACTTGGGCCAGGTGAAGTGCCTGAGAATTTGACGAATCTGACGTTTCATTTCTTTACTTTTGCATACTTTTGCATTTTTCATCCTGGTCACTGCTTATTTCTGCTTAAAGGGAGTGTTTGCTACTATTTTCATTAAGATTCTATTTTATTTTTTATTGCAGATATCTGTGCTGATCATTACTCTTTTCCTAATAACACTTCCTTACGGTCGAGTTTACTTTTAATTTACTGTGTAAGTTGGGTTGATGAGCAGGTTAATTTTGTCTTTCACTTTCACATGCATAAAATTACATGTGATTTGTGGAAGTCAATTCAAGTCGGCCACAATACAAGATTAATCATTGAAGTATTTTGTGTAGTAAAAAACCTTCAGTTTCTGCAAATTATATATTATTACGACTTAATGACAGGTTCATGGAGAGGATATAAATAAATATGACAAAACCTAAACCCAAATTAATCTGTACTGTGTAGTGTAGTAGTGTAGTATACTTTTAAAAAATTGAATCTTTATTTAAATGCGCATTGAGCATTCAAACTATATTATATTACATCATTTATTAATAATTGAGACTCGAAACTGCTTAAAAGTTTTTCATGAACTCGATTGTTTCTCTGTTGATTAGTTCAAGGTTATCTGTAGCCCAAAGGAAATCAAAGTGATTATACTTGTCATGATCAATCCTAAACATTCGTTGCAGGTTAGGCAAACGCTCCGCCAGGCGATACACATCCTGAAACAAAAAGTGAAAAATGACGCATCAGAAAAATGAACTTTTGCTCCCAGTGCACAAGGCAATATTACGTAGAGTCGTCAATAATGATATCTGCAACACGTGCAAAATTACAATCAGTGATTGCAAACACTTACAGCCTTGACACCCAGCCAATCATTTTCTCCCCAATAGAAAGCAACTGGAGCACTGATCCTTTCTACGTCGTACTCTGGGGGGTCAGGTGTTCCATATGCTTCCATATTTTTTTCTCTGGAACCATAATTGTACTTTCTAAACTTGGCTGAGTTAACACCTTGTGCGTATTGAACCAAACAACGAACACTAGACCCAGCAGGCATGTGACCAAGAAGTGTTGGCAGCAGTTCCTGAAACAAGCCACCAATATTTGTCACGTGTCAACTTTCATAACTTTTGGACTAATATGGTTTACATATTTTTAAAACCTACAGCATCTAACTGTTCCGAGTCGTAACCAGCAATAAGGAAGAGAACATTGTTACACACATCCTTCAATGTGCTATTTTGATGGCATGCTGTTTGGCCCAAAAATTCCATGAATTTGGTCGTCGGTAAGAATTCATACTGACCAAACATACTAAGCAGCCACTAAAATCATAATATAATAATAATTATACATTCCACACCCATAGTAGTATGATCGAGCGTAATCATTATATTTTGGTCCAAACCTCAATTTCGCCTTCAAATGGGGCAATAAGACGAATTGGGCTTATCATATGCTCGGTATAAGACACTGGAGCGTAAGCATTCATCAGCTTGATTTTGGAGTTGTACTCTGGTCTTTCAGACATGGCTACCCAGAACCCAGTAGTACCCATGGAGTGACCAACGTAGTAAATTCCATCCGTTCCAGTGACATTTAGGACGTAATCAATGTCGGCAGGAATGTCTAAATATTTTTGTAATAAGCAAAATTAGAGTCATTGTGTGAGCTATTTTAGTTGTCAAATGTGTGTCGATTGATAAGTGTAGTTACCGTAATATCCGATTTGATCCCAGCTGCAAGAGAAAGAAAGAAACTCAGAATAAGCATTTACCACATTTTTTCTGATTCGTCAGGTTTTATTTGTGAGACATGTAATATTGTTACGAATTAAATTTTGAAAACAAACCCATAATTCCAGAAAACTTCTTTGTCGATAACAGGATCGTACGTAATATGACGTTTGGAGTATGTATTACCTCGATAATTACCCATCCAACACATCATAGCACTCATCCGCCAAGTTGTAGCCTATAATTTGAAATATTTAAAAAGGGAAAGGTTCATTCTCATGCGTGCAACTGATTCTGCGACAAAATAACGTCCAATAATTTTGGCAGTGTCAGAGTTTGTTCAATGTTTTACCTAGACCCTTCTCAGTTCCAGCAACAACCCAATTGGAAGAATCGCCAAGAAGACCATGTTGAAGCCAAATAACACGCTTTCCTGCAGCGGGGCCGCATTTCTTTCCGTAAGGAATACGGTGAGCTGTAAGAATGTAACCGTCTTCTGTGGTAATGTTGTGAATTTCAATAGGATAGCCGTATTTTGCTACCAGTTCAGGCTAAAGAAATAAACAAAATGACTTTTATAATAAAATAGGGTCATTTATGTTAAAAAATCAAATAGTTTAATTGCGGTTTACTTACTACTGGTAGCTTTGCGTCTGCATCATCAGCAAGGACCGAGTGGTCATTTGTACTAGATGGTTTAATATATTTTGAGCTAACTAGCGCTAGGAGCGCCGCCAGCGTTAGTAATCCCAGAAAGTGTTTCATTTTCGAACCCACTACGGTGATTGTCCACGTTCGTGATTCGACAAAATACTCAACTAATCAGTTATTGGGTTTTAACCTTGAATATTTATATAAATACTGCGCTGATGTTTAGGCATAAACTCTATGAACTTATCAAATTGGGGAGCTTGTCTACTTTTTAGCAATGACAAATTTTTGGGGATAAAAAACGGGAAACGAGGTAATCAACCAGATAACACCTTATCTGGTGACAAAGTACATTCAGGGCAATCAGAGTAATGCAGCGGAGACTTTGGTATATACTTTTGCCAGAAGCCAATCAATTTTGTAATGTTAGATATTACCGGTTTTATATAATAATCAAAGCTATTATGTTTGTACTTATGGGGCTCCGAGTTATGATTATGATTCATTTATGTACATTTATATATTTACTGATTTCAATGATTGTGGGGAACACACAAATGCACTTTGATCAGGCGACTGGCGACTTTTGACTTGCATCTCACCATCGTCGTGATATACGCATGTATAGCTGGGCAAAAATTTTGTTGGAAGTTGGAAGAAGGACATTGGATATTGGATCGGAAGGAGAACGACTTTAACAATGGATATGTGACATTGGGTACCCACCTATGCGGATTATGGAAGATACTAGTTTAGTTCATCGTAATTGATGATAAATGTTGGAATTATTTACATATTAACCGAAAATCAAAATGTCAGCAGAAAATTGCTGCAACGACCAATTAAAGCATTTTCACATTCTTAACAATGACGAATAATATGCACTTATTATAAAGAGACGAAGCTTAAGCCTTCTTTGTTGGTGTTCGCCTGTCTGTGCACGGTGCACAGTATCTTATACACCAATTATCCGTTTCGGATGAAACTTGGCTTGCAAGTTGAATCACAGTATAATTGGATGAAATAGGCAACCCGACATTTGTACAATATGGTTGTTAATATGCCAAACAATTTTGTCGCTCTAATCGATTGAACATATAAACATACGTGTCGAACGGCAATTGTCTTTGCTAATCGTGCTGTGAAACATGTTAGGGGATACGGTAAATATAAAAACAATTGTAAATTTCTTCCCACTTGTTTATATTTATGGTGGTATTAATTTTTGAGTTTATGGTCTATCCTAATATATAATTATTAGCGGTGCACAGTGCAAATTTTACAGTCTAAAAGTTTGTTCCAAGGAACATTCAATAGACTGCGGAGCTGTAGTACAATTACCAATGTAGATAGGTGGCTTAAATGGCTTAGAAAGAGTTCTATATCATCGAATTGTGAATTAGTTAGTGCATCCATGTATGTGAGTTATGTTGGCGTGTGTGAATCTAAAAAAAATTTAGTTCTTAATTTTTGACATGTTCAGTTCATTTGTGCAGTCATTTTGGTGAGTGATGTGATGTAAAATATTTTTTTTTAATTTTAAATGTTTTTTACATTAGTTAACAAGTTCAAGCATCACGAGCTCTTGACTTTAATTTGGTGAAGAGAACAGAGCCAATCAAACAATGAGACAAATTAGTTAGTGCATCCATGTATGTGAGTTATGTTGGCGTGTGTGAATCTACAAAAATTTTAGTTCTTAATTTTTGACATGTTCAGTTCATTTGTGCAATCATTTTGGTGAGTGATGTGATGTAAAATAATTTTTTTTAAATTTTAAATGTTTTTTACATTAGTTAACAAGTTCAAGCATCACGAGCTCTTGACTTTAATTTGGTGAAGAGAACAGAGCCAATCAAACAATGAGACGAACAATGTACACATGTAATCACAAAATGGGGTACATTAAGATTACTTATATTACATTGTTAGAAATCCTTCATGAATTCAATAGTTGGTCTATTAATCAGCTCAATGTTATCCGTGGCCCAGAGAAAGTCGAAATGGTTATACTTGTCGTGGTCAACTCGGTACATACGAACGAGGTTGGGAAGACGTTCATGAAGACGGAAAACATCCTTCAAATCAAATTACAAATTTCGTCAACGACAATGCGTAACTTTCAAAGAATCAAAAATAAAAAGTACTTTACTTCTTTAACACCCAGCCAGTCATTTTCTCCCCAGTAGAAGGCAACCGGGCATGTAATATCTTCCACTTTGTAGTTTGGAGGTTCTGGAGTTCCATACATTGCACGATTTGTCTCCTCACCAAAATTGTATTTTCTAAACTCAGCAGAATTTACGCCTTGCGCATAGTGAACCAAACTACGGATACTGGAACCCGCAGGAATGTGACCCATTAGAGTTGGTAAAAGATCCTGTGGAATAGAAAAATCTGTGAGTGTACTTCCTAATATACATTATCCAAACTTGCAAGTGTGGATTTCAAGTTTTAACTTACAAGGTCTAACTCTTCAGAATCGTATCCACCAATAAGGAATAATACATTGCTACACAATTCTTTAATTGTGCTGTTTTGATGGCAAACAGTTTGTCCCAAAAACTCCATTAATTTGGAAGATGGCGCAAATTCATACAGTCCAAGCAAGCTCATAAGCCACTATACGTAGGGAAAGATCAGTAAGTTAATCAGCACAAAACAAAAGAAAATGAAGCGATTGTCTAGACATTTGTGTAGGCTACCTCAATCTCATGCTCATAGGGAGCAAGAAGACGAATTGGGCTGATCATGTTTTCAGTATAAGCTACAGGAGCATATGCACTCATCAGTTTTATTTTGTCGTTGTACTCTGGACGTTCAGACATGGCGACCCAAAAGCCAGTTGTTCCCTCGGAGTGTCCAACATAGTAAATTCCATCAACGCCAGTTGCATTTAAAACGTAGTCAATACTCGCAGGAATGTCTGAAAATTACATCATTTTGCTTAAAAATATTCATTTCTTGGTATCGGAGGTAGAATAAGGTTGTGTGCAGTTACCGTAATATCCAGCTTCGTTCCAGCTGAAATAATACAAGAAACAGATTATTTTAGAAATATCATACAAGACGAATAGTGTTAGTGTTACATAAAGAAGTTTGGTTTAACGAATAATTTACCTGTATGACCAAAAAGCGGCTCTGTTTTCAACTGGATCTAAACTAACATGGCGCTTTGAATACGTATTTCCGCGGTAATTTCCCATCCATACGTCGTAGCACTCATCCGCCAAATTATAGCCTGTTGAAGTGAAGTGAACGCTAGTTATGACTAGTTTTGTTTTGGATTAATTTAGGCTTGGCTTTTACTCACCGAGACTCTTCTCGGTTCCCGCAATGATCCAATTAGAAGAGTCGCCAAGAAGACCGTGCTGAAGCCAAATGACACGCTTTCCTGCAGCGGGACCGCATTTCTTTCCGTAAGGAATACGATGAGCGGTCAGAATGTAACCATCCTCAGTGGTGATATCGTGGGTTTCGACGGGGTAGCCATATTTTTCGATTAGTTCCGGCTAATAGATACCAGATACATATTTATCCGTTTATATGAACTGCATAAAAACAGATTCTACACAAATGTATGAAACCCCTTTTTGTACGTACCACAGTTAAATGGGCATCTTCGTTGTCGGCGAAAGGGGAAATGTCATATAAACTTGCAGGTTTAACTGACTTTGAACTAACTAAGGCCACGAGGCCCAGTAATCCTAGGAATAGCTTCATTTCGAAATATACTTCTACCCGCAGCACAGGTCTCACGCATTTACGCCAAGGTAAATCGTGTCAAATGTCCTTTTTATTTATGCAAAGTGCCAAAAGCGATCAGGTCCAGTATCATTAAACTGTTTTGAGGAGACTAGAACGACACATTTACAAATTTTGTCAGCGATAACATTTTAAACTTTGATTGATGGCCGGATTGATTGACATGTGAAGATCACCAGTCAATCATTTGATGTGCGATTAATTATATTGTTATTGCAAGCCTAATATAAAATGTGCAAAAACTCCTTCTAAAATGGATTTGTTTAAATGCTGTTTGTCAAAATAGGAGGATGATACGATGAAAACTTTGACCCGGATGCTTTTTGGGTGCTATTTAAGAAATTTAATCCTGGTATTAAAAATATGGATTCTAAAATTAAACATTCGGTTTTTTCCGCACGTGTAGTAGCGTTGTTTTTGCAAAGTATTTGAACTTTAGCATGTCGAAGGATCAAGATCAAACGCATGAAATAATGTCATTGCCATCTCGTGTCACATCAAGCAGACATACATGTCAAAATGGGCATAGTAAATATAAACCAAATTAGACATTACTTCTGATAAACAGTATAATTTGATAATTTGTATTGATTCAAGTTGGTTCTTAAAACTAACCCGCAGATCTGATGGTATCGTTGTTATTTCATACCCTCTTTAATCTCAAAATCAGCAATAATTTATCTTCATGTTTATTTTTTAATTATTTGTATATAGATTTTAATGAGAAACAGCATTATCTAATTCTATAAATCAAATTATTAGATACATGTTGTGCAGTCAGTCATAAAAATTACAAATATGTATTTAGAAATTTTTCATGAAATCTGTGGTTTGTCTGTTAATCAACTCCGTGGCTATAAGAAAATCAAAATGGTTGTACATATCGTGATCGACACGGAACATTCGTTGGAGATTGGGTAAACGTTCAGCCAGGCGATAGACGTCCTATAAAGTCAGTATTCAAATTAGCAATAATTGCTAATTATTGTGTTGCTATATCTAAATATGTTCATTATTGATGTAACCCGTACGGATTTTCCCTCTGCAGTTCCTCATTTCTTTCCGTAAGGATTTCGTTGAGCGGTCAAAATGTGACCATCGGCTGTGGTGGTTTCGCGAAGTTCAACTGGGTATTCATACTTCACTACCAGTTCAGGCTAGAATTGGAGGAGACTGTTTTCTTTCATTTTTCTTTGCAGATTTCAGTGGAAAAAATGGAAAATGTTTGCGCATTTTCTTCTTACAACTGTTAGCTTAGCATCTTTATTGTCAGCTAAGAGGGATACATCCTGTGTCAAATCAACAGACTTTGAGCTGACTACAGCCACTAGGACTATCCGAGTAAAAGTTTACTCATTTTGAAAACTGAATTTTCATTCCCTTTCCGCTCCCACCTAACGTGCCTGTGCTACGCTTGCTGAAGCAAACTTGAGGCAGGATATGTCTAACCTTGAATTTTATAACCATATAGCCAATCACCAGAGACCAAAGTTAAGTGCTTCTATTGGAGGTTCGAAAGTGCTTTTATGACTTTTCGAACCTAACGTGCCTGTGCTACGCTTGCTGAAGCAAACTTGAGGCAGGATATGTCTAACCTTGAATTTTATAACCATAGCCACTCGCTCAAAAGAGTGTGGCTTGTTTACCTAACATTTTTTTATCAAAACATGGTGTGCGTTCCAGAAAAGTTCTACATGAAAATCGTTTTAACTTGAATTGCGCGTCCCATTCATGGGAGTTTTTGTTGACTGTTCTTCGCGCGTGACATGTTGGACAAGGTTGTACAGCAGGGAATAGTTATTAATTATTTGTATTGATATTCCGATTTATGTAGCGGCATTTCTACTTTTAATGTCATAACGGAACCTGCAAAACAGGATCGGCACAAATTTTTATTTAAGGCTTTATTTGTGCAGTGATTTGGGTATTTGTTTTAGTTCACGTGGCTTTACAGTAAATGACTGGAAGTTTATGTAAACATTGATGGATTACATAAATACATTAAACACACTGCATCGACCTGTAATTGACTTTGCATGCAACTAATGAAAAGGTCAAAATTAGCAACCGAACTCTTTACTATATGTTATTAATGTCGACACAACACACTTCGCATTCTTCTATCAATCATTGTCAGGATTAATTGAGTGATAGACGTAACCGGCCTAATGGCTCTTTCTAGGCTGTCTGTCAGATCAAAGTAATCAACCATGTATATATCAGCAAAATCACTTTTTATCAGCGTCTTCTGGGGAAGTGAAACCCCAATGCATGTAAATGTTTAACGAATCAATGAAATGTGAATGCGCCCATTGATAGGTCAACCAATTCCAATGTTACAATTTTGCAGAGTTAAATTATATTTGTTTTTGCAATAAGGAGCTGATTTCACGTAACTGTTCATTGAAAGGCTGGCATAAGACCTGAAGACACTATGTGGATTGTTTGCAGTTCTCAGGGTGGTGCAGTATCACACCGGACAAAGGACAGTTTATTTGCGTACTCACTAATCCATTGGATGTCATTATTTAGGGCGAAATAAGAATAAAATGCTACATATAATGTACCCCAATATGAACAATTAAACTGAAGCTAAATGATTTTTTTCTTATTTATTGTCATAATATCACTGTTAACTGTGATGTGGCGGTGTTACTCCATATCACAGTGTTATTTAGTTTTGAAAGGTTACGTTTTCAGTTTTAAAAGTTTTCCATGAATTCAATCACCTTATCGTACACTAATGGTCGGACGTCCCTGCCAAATAGGAAATCAAGATGGTTGAATTTGTCATGAGGAACTCTATGCTTTAATTGGATGTTTGGCAACAATTCCGCAACACGGTGTGTATCCTAATTGAGTGATATAAGCATTTGATGTCAGATTAAAACAGGAATATAACGGTTTCTTCTAATAATGAGTAGTTGTATAATATAATACGTACCAAAGCCGCTCCCAACCAATCGTTCTGTCCCCAATACAAAGCTGTTGGTGCCGTAATTTTGGACCAATCATACTCCGGCGGGTCAGCGGTGCCGTATATTTCTCTATTCTGCTCCTTGCCAAAGTCAAATTTACGGAATTTTCCTCCCGGTACACCCTGAGCGTAGTGAACTAACGAGCGGACGGAAGCACCTGCTGGAACGTGTCCAGTAATAATAGGTAAAAGTGGCTGTAGGTAGATGAACGATGATAGGAATATTACAAAACTATAATATAGACAATATTTGCAAGTCACTAATGGGTCAACCACTTACGGGATCAATCTGTTCCGAATTGAAGCCACCGATGAGAAAAAGCATATTATGACATAACATGGCAATAGGACTCGTCTCTTTGCATGTCTTTCCAATGAATTCGAAAAATTCCGATGAGGGCAAAAATTCGTAAAGGCCAAACATTTTAAGAAGCCACTGTACCAATCAATCCAATATTAGCATTATAATTATCTTGTGAGCATTCGTTTCGTCTTCGTGGGTATAAATGGTGTAAATTCAAACACTATACCTGAATTTCACTACCAAAAGGAGCTATGAGAGCAATGGGGCTGATCATGTGCTCAGTATGAGCGACAGGGGCTAAAGCACTCATAATTTTAATTTTGGAGTTGTACTCAGGATTTTCAGCCATTGCAATGAAAAACATTGTAGTTCCCATCGAGTGACCAATGTAGTATATTCCGTCAGTTCCAGTTTGTGCCAATATACTTTTGATTGAAACAAAAGAGTAAAATCAATATTCATAATTTGAATTGTCACACCAATTGCAAGTGCCAAAATATTTATATTAAGTTAAAGACTTCTTACTAGTCGATATTAGCTGGAACATCGTATACGCCCATCTCGTTCCAACTGTGGGAATAATAATTTATATAATCCAAAATTTTACTATTGATGGTAGATTTTTTTTTATATATTATCTGATTCCATATCCTTTACCTGAATGACCAAAATGCTTCTTTGTCCTTGTCTGGGTCAAATGTCGTGTGATTTCTGGAATAAGTGTTACCCCGAGCATTACCAAGCCACACATCGTAACAACGGTCAGCTAGCAGATATGCTGTTGTAATAGACAGTTAAAAGGTTTTCAATAATCCAATATTTCATCTTGACTAAAGACATTTCCATTTTACTATCATCAGTATTACCCAAAGCTTTGTCGACTTCGTTGACAGCCCAATTGGATGAATCGCATAACAAACCGTGCTGGACAAGTGCAACCTTCTTTCCGGCAGCTGGTCCACACTCTTTACCGTATGGGATGCGATGTAATTGCAAAATGTAACCGTCAGCGGTGGTGACATAATGAATTTCAATAGGGTATCCGTACTTGGCAATAATTTGCGGCTAAAGGTATCACCGACAAAAATATGTATGTAGTAATTTTGCTGTTACTAAAAAGAGAAAAATTAATCAAATAAATTGATTACCACAGTCAATCCAGCATCTTCGTCCTCCAGATACAACGATGCGTTGAAACCATCAAGCCCGTGACGGCTAGTAGGGATGCTCTGAGAAAGGCGAGTTGCAAGATTAGAAGTAGCTAACGACGAACTTAAAAAAGTTACGCCTATACACACCCACAACGAAAAATATCCCTTCATTTTGTTGAACTGCCAATAATCCGATTCTTGGTTCTACTGGCAGTGAATTTCACAAGGAATGGAAAACGTTGCGAGATTTCTAGCTAGGCTGCTACACGCAGATGAGCTAAAAATCAAATGAAGGTTATTGCACAAAGCTACGGGATGCAATTGCTAAATTGTCAAAGTAGAGTACTTTTTATTGAGTGTGTGATTTTTGCAAATACGTTAAATCTGCTGTCAGAAACGAGCATAATACATTAAACAAGGCAGAGAAATTAATGGTTAATTAATGGTTCTTCCAAGTGGATGCGGCATCCGTGCCGAACAAGCAAAATATTACGACATTGACATCTGGAGTGTTTTTTCGTTACAAGTTTTTGGTTACATTTGTGTATTTTCTATTTATTTTGCCAGTTCAGTTTTATCTCATCTTTTATCTCGGATGATGGATTCGGTCATTTACCACTGGAGTTGATTCAACATATACACCTCCAGTTAGTCAGAATTTTTAATGAACCCTTGTCTGTTGTGCTTGTAGCTGGAAGTGGAAACTCGTTATACACAGCATACAGTCACGTGTCCAATCTTACATCCATATTAACTCTAATATTAAAACCATTTTGTGACAGACCAATATAAAATGACAATTAATCACTTTTACACCATGAATGTCCATTGAAGTTTTACTGACAAAAGTTGTATTCGTGCAGCGACACCTTCAAAAGTGCATAATACTAGTGATTCTGGGGTAAATTGTGTTGAAACCTTACACAAAATATATTTTACACTTTTCTGAAACTGAATCTCGAGTTCATTGTCATTAAAAATATAATACACAAAGTTCCACCCAGTTATAGTTATACAAATAGTTATCATTATCAACTTCATTTAGCATTGTACAGTACGATTATGCCGTAGACTTCTTCCACAGAAAAGTATAAACGTGTGTAGCTGAATTCTGTTGGTAATTAAGAGTTTCGTTGCACTTTTAATTAGTGACCAAAACTCCCATTTTACTCCAAATATTACTAGTCCTTAGTCCTTCCCTACTTTATGAAATGAAATGGAGGCCTATTATTGAAAATGACTTTATATTCTTCCCATGCGCTCTATATTTTGATTAGCTCTCCAAAAATGAATGCCTTACAGTTATGCAGTTGCACGGTGCATTCGTTTGCGTTTCATTAAAGCTGCAAGAATGTACAAGCATGAGTATGACGCAATAATAATATAATACCATGATGCACAAGTGCATTCTTCAGTGCTGCTTAAACGACCTGAGTTTAGCATTGTTTTCGTCCTTGCGATAGTAATCCAGCGAGCATAAGCACTGTCGTTTCCATTCATCATTTACATAACTACTCTGAAAGGAGGAAACCGACAGGGGAATCGTATAATATTATTGCCCCTATTATTCGGTTGACTAGGCTTTTGTTATGCATGCAGCTTATTAAGCTGCAAAATATTACAACCAGTTTCCATTCTGTAATAATCCAGAAGTTATTACCAAAGGAATATATAGCAAATAATATGCGTGACGACAACGCTGGAATTTACGCTACTTCTCACCCCCACAAAGTGTCTTTACAATGACTTTAGCCAGCCATTCCAATTGCATCATCATCCTCATCATCATCGTGGTTTTCTTCCTCGAGAACAACTCTCCATTGTTCTCATGAATGGTAACAGTTTTGTCTGAGTAATAGCAATAATAATAATTCCACGGTATTATTATTGGAATACTTTATATACTTCTACTGTCAACAAGGGAGCTTTGCTTTCATTTCTCCAACGACCCCTCAGTCTCTCATTTCTTTGTGACAACCAAACTGAAAAAGCAGCATTGGAACAGCACGACAACAGAGAAGTAAAATGGTGCGATGTGCCAAACCGGATTAAAAGAAGAAAAAATTCATTTTTGTCTAGCAAGACTTTTCTTAGAAATTTGTTTTACGACAATGACAACATTTCATTAGCCCTGAAGAGGATTTCATAATACAGAAAGTGTAATATAAATATTCTATGTACGAGGTATGAATAGATAGAGAAAAATGTACGACAAGTTCTGTCATACAGCATAAAAAATTGAGTAGGAAGTATGACTTTGCTGCGGTGAAAACTGTCTCGAATAAGAGGAGCGGTAACAAAATGCATAAATATAAACATTGCACTGTGAAAAGTTTCGATTAGGTACTTTTGTGTGATGATTTTTGCCATGAATGTAAATACATTTTATGAAACTCTGTGGGATTTATAGTTTCAGGCGCTAAAGTAGTTTCCATGCAGGGTTGAACTTCGGCATGATCATTCCCCTTTGAATGCTGTGTCTCTCCTGGCGTATCTTCTTGGGAATATTCACACTATTCATGGAATCTTGTGTCAGTTTGGTGTAAAAGTGTATTTGTTGTGGAGCAGTGCATTTTCTTTGAAATAGGGATTCCAACGTGATACATAAATACGGATGCTGCATAAACAACACAGTCAAGGAACCCACAAAGCAGTCAAGGACAACCGTGGTGCGGTGGTGGCAAAGGGTACGATGATTTAGGGCAACTTCCTAGAGAGATGCAGTAGTTACCACTCTGTTTCCTTATTACGATTTGGGAAAAGCGTGGAAGGGGTGACGTAACGTTTAGTTAGATACTGCTCTTTAGGCAACAGTAAAGGAAAAACAAATACTTCCGAAAGAATGGCATGGCATGTAATACTCCAAATTACATTATCGCTCTCACTTGTCTCTGCTTCTGTCTCTGAGGGGTACGACTGCACAAAGCTGGAGAGTGTAAAAGGAAAGGGGTAATATTATTGTATGAAATGTTTTTGCATTGTTGTAGACGGACGATCTGTAAAAGAAATTTTATACTGATGATGAAGTGAAATGCAGTTGGTGGTCTTGTCTAGTGACAACGATGCAAATTTCTTCCATGATAAGAAGAAAGACACACATACATGGGAACGATTACAGTTGCACTTGCACTATAATATCACCTTTCCAAAGCTTTGTTTACTTTTATGCATCTAGTGGTTGGAAACTCGTTTTAGAGCAGATCGTAATAAAGTAAACCTTTGTCGAAAGCTTACCGAGATAAAAAGTGGTTGTGATGTTAGAGGTGGTGGTACGTGCATGTGTAAATTGGGCATTGTATTGTATTTTAGGACCAGCTTACTAGAGCATATTATATGATTTTCTCAGTTAATAGTTTTGTAAGACCTTATTCAATTTAGAAATCCTGTTTTCACCCACCAACAGCACCCATTGTTTAACCCAAGGTTGGAGAATTCCCGTAAGTTCAAGATGGCAACAAAGTAATGTAGGAATCAGAAAGCTCACCCAATTTGGTTAGAAGTTGGGAAACAAGTTTTGTATTTTTTATGCCAAGGTTCGGTTGTAATAGTGTAACCGGAACCCCTAACCAATTAAAATTAAAATTAAGTATATGTTCTGCATGTCAAAGATTTTCCCATTGAAATTTAAACACATTTTGTTCATAACTTTCATGAATTTTACTCTAAAACGGAGCGTTTTGCATCCCACTTTTTCTGATACAATACATGGGTGTAATTATGTTGCAAACATGCATACATGGTAGTTCAAAGTTGAAATTTTAAAACCCCAACAAATTGCAGGATGCGTGAAAGGCCATGACTGACTGCTGGTCGTATTACATTTGTTTCTTCTACAGTTTCTGTCATAGTCATCATTCCCTAGATCGTTTTTATCTAAATATTCATTGATGCAATCTACACTGCACTGCAACCCGACAAAACTCAAGAACTGATCTTTTGGTTATTCGAATTTATGTAAATGCAAATGTGGCACAGTGGTAGTCTCTTAATGGCTTTCCAAGAGAAAAGAGAAATACAGGGTATGTAGTAAAATTGTAGAAAACTAGAAAGGGCATTTTCTTCACATGCAGCACTTGCAGTGTATGCTGTATAGCTATATATTGTGCATGTTGCATTTTATTACGCTGCTAGCATTTCCCCTTTTGTTGCATTTTGGGAATAGTATTTGTTCTCCTTGCTCGTCGCTTTCTCTTGTTTCTCTTCTGCCATCGAATCAATGTCACCACAGTTGACAGCAGTCTGCACAAAATGCAGTTTATTGTGCATTTGTTTTCTTGGTTGCATACCACCATTGAGTATGGGTGGTATGCAACTTTCTGATTAAACTTTTATGTTGATGCCGTTCGTGGATAAATATGTTTTTATGTAAAGAAAAGATATATGTATAATCTCACATACAATTTAAATGCGATATGTGGAGTAAGTCTACGCAGCATTGTACTTCCAGGACAGAAAATGCAGAGTGTGTGTCTAACCTCAATAACACAAGTTGAATTTTTGTTTCTGTCAAGATTCAGTTCAAATAATACGAATTTTTGAAGAAGCAACTCTTCAACTATTTACTACATTTGGAATGACTAGACTTTCTCAGCATAAAAGATCACTGGTATTTTATAAAGAGATTGACAGTAACGAGGTTCAAGGTCAAGTACTCATTGAATACCCGAAAGGGTTTCATTTAAACTTCTTTGTACGATGATTCGAAAGGGTTAATCTTAGGTAATCTGATCAGGAGCAGACACGGCCGTGGGCTTTAACTAAAATAAACCCAACCCATTAAAACCCGTATTTTAACGGGTTGGACCCACCGTAGGCATAGGAGTGGGTCGGGTAAAAACAAATATATTATATGGTGCTATATAGATATTGTTGAGAGTTGAGATACTATTATGCTCAGTTTTCATTAAAAAATGCCAATTAAACTAAATAAGCAGGAAACAACTACACAGTTATAAAATAGTTAATTTTAACGAACTTTTTACTAACTATTTATTCAATAATAGTGACATCTCAAACTTGCGCAGTATTACAAATCACAATACTGACTCAAAGAAATTATACTAAAACTATAACAATTTTTATACACGCATTTTTACACTGCGCGTAGAAAGACACTCGCATAAGCATTTTTCCATTCCTCGCATCACGGCCTGAGTAAATGTAAAAACAACGTCGCTGTTGGTATGAAACGCTTTTCCCGCATCATGTGTTAGAGCAATACAACTTTTACCTGAACCAACTTCCCTTCTGACTTCATATTCTGCTCCACTGCTACACATCCATACGGCTCTATTATTACTAATAATTTACTAAAATGTATACAAGTTTCCATGACATATACTACATTATAAAATTATGATTAAATTGCAAGATGAAGTTCCAACATTCCCCTCTCAGTGATTCAGCTCTGCAGAATCACCAACGATCCAGTCTTGAATCCTTAGCAATTTAGCAACCGGTCTCCGAAATGTTCCTGTGTAAGTCTTGACATCCACCACACGAACTCTTCCGTCGTTTCCAGGGAACACCTTCTCAACGACTCCTTTAATCCATTGATTTCGTTGTTCATTGAAGTCAGCAATAAACACAAATTCGCCAATTTTTACGTCCTTTACGTCCTTTCTCCACTTTGGCCTTAAAGCCAAGCTTGGTAAATATTCCTTTAGCCATCTACTCCAGAAATGATTGGCGAGAACCTGAGCATGTCTCCACTTCTTTCTCAGCGATAGGTCTCCGTCCTCAAACTTTCCAGGCATTTGCTTGACGGAAGTGGTTCCCAAAAGAAAGCAATTAGGAGTAATTGATTCGGCATCATTCAGGTCATTCGAAACTGCCGTGAGTGGTCTGCTGTTGACAGTGGCTTCAGCTTCCGTTAGTACAGTAGCGAGTAACTGATCATTCATCGTACGATTCTTCAATGTGATATACATTGCCGTCTTGACTGATCTCACTAACCGTTCCCAGGCACCTCCCATATGCGGTGCACCAGGTGGAATAAAATTCCATTTCATGTTAAGGTTAGCTAAGTGGTCACCAATCCTTTTTTCGTCCAGCTCCTTCAGGGCCTTCTGAAGCTCCTTCTCTGCTCCACGAAAGTTCGTACCGTTGTCGCTCCAAAGTTCCTCCGGATTCCCTCGGCGACAAATGAAGCGGGTAAATGCCAACAGGAAATAACAAATGAAAACGGTCTCGACGGTTTTGTCACTCTGACATCTGGTAGGGCAGCCATTTCCGGAACTATTTGCTTTGCCTTTTCTAACTTGCACTGCATACATTCCATAGCCGCCTTTTTAACTGCTGATTTAAGCCCTGGAATCCAATATTGTTGGCGAATCTCATTGCAGATAAGTTCCACGCCATGATGTCCCATTGAGCAGTGAAACCAAGCTATTAATAGTTTGGTCCACGGATGGTTTCTGTCCAGAATGGCTGGGTATTTCTGCTTCATTTCCAAATTTGGGGCGTTCACAATTCTGCTTTTTACACATAGGATACCATCTAAGATTATTGGTGATAAATTGGCTATTCTAGATGATTTATCTACCGGCAACCCGTGTAATAACGACTCCATTTCTTCTGTAAAACACTCCTGCTGGACACGTTTGATCCAAAACTTAGTAGCATGCTCAATCTCCATCGGTGTTAAATAGGGAGATAAACAACGTGCATTTCTTCCCGTCATTTTAATATTGCCAAAGAAGCGGAGAATCCACGCTGTTACCCGTACAAGACGTTTCCAATCACTGTAATCCGAAATACGAATGACATTTTCGTACTCCATGAGTGCCATACAGCAATGTTTTTTCATTTCCAAGTCTTCTACGTTTATGGGTGAGTGACAAGTCGATTTCTCTTCTGGCCAATTGCACTCCGGCAATAAAAGAAAAGCTGGTCCATTTATCCATCGAGACGAAGAACTAAGATCGGCTGGTGTAATATCCCGAGTTGCGTCGTCTGCAACATTTTCAGCGGTGGGCACCCACCTCCAATTATTAACTTCAGTTATCTCTAAGATTTCTCCAATACGATGACCGATGTACATTTTAAACTTTCCTGGATCTTCTGCTCTGAGCCAGCAAAGCACGTTCCTCGAGTCGGTCCATAGCACAACATCAAATTTTAATTTAAGATTTTTCCGAATCAATTTTAGCAGACGAGTTCCTAGTAAAGCTGCTTCCATTTCTAATCTGGGAAATTGAAGTAGTCTTAATCGGCGAAACTCTAGATTTAGCCATTACAATGTTACTTGAAAGGTTACCACCCCTCCCAGTGACGCGAAGATACGCCACAGTACAAAAAGCTTGCTGGCTGGCATCACACAGGATGTGGAGTTGCCAATTGGAACCTTCAGAAATCCGGGGAGCGTAACATCTAGGAATAATCACTTCTGGTATCCTCCAGATTTGGTCCATTAATAACCTCCATTTGCTCTCTAGATGTTCAGGTAGTTTGGTATCCCAGCCAATGCCAGATTTCCAAACATCTTATAGCAAAATTCTTCCACGTACTGTAAGATGTGCCACAAATCCAAGTGGGTCGAATAGACTCATGATACTGATACTCATGATACACTCACTCTCGTAGCAACTCCCTCTTTGTCGGCATTTTTTCTCCTGATACAATCTGCTCACTCACTTGAGGGAACTTAATCTTGAATGTAAAAGAGTCATTTTCGGAATTCCAGTGGAGGCCTAAAACTCGTTCTAGGTTGTCTTCCTTAACTGCCAATACCTGATTTGGTTGTTCTACTCCAGGAGTAACCACTTATAACACATCCTTGCTGTTTGAAAGCCAACCACGAATCTCGAATCCGCCGCGTCGATGAATTTCTCGGACATTCATAATTCTTTGAATAGCTTCCTCAGATGTTGAACAACTGTCTAGATAATCGTCGACGTAGTGGTGGTTTTGAATTGCATTTACCGCCTCAGGATATTGATCACGGAATTCCTCAGCGTTGTTATTCTTCACCCACTGCGCCTGGTATGGAGAACTAACAGCGCCAAAAACCATTACGTCCATTGTGTAGACGTCGGGACTAGAAACGTAACGCAGGTAAGTCTTCTTGTCTTATCCGTACCATATGGAACATGTCACGAATGTCCCCACTAAAAGCGACCTCCCGTTCTCGAAATGTTAATAGCACGTTGAGTAATGGACTCATTAAATCCGGTCCTTGTAGCAAGGCGTCGTTGAGGCTCACTCCACAAGACTTTGCAGCACAATCAAACACAAGACGAACTTTTCCGGGTTTGTTAGGGTTTACACGCCCAAAATGAGGAAGGTACCAAACACGACCGTTGTCTACGGCAGCCTCATCTTCAGTCAACTTGCGACAGAACCCTTTCTCCAAATATTCTTCTACCTTAGCTTGATATTGTTTTGCATATTCTGAACTTTGGTCCATTTTCTTTTCCAGCGTTTTCAGACGCCGAAAAGCCGTTATCTTGCTCTCTGGAAGTAAGATGTCGTCCCGCTTCCAAAGCATTCCGGTTTCCCATCCATCATCGACACGACGAGTAATTTGCTGCATGAGCTGCTCCGCTCTTTCATTATCCTTAGACTGCGGAAGTTTTTTACAGTTGACTGCTCTTAATGCTTCAAGTCTAAATTGGGACTTAACTAACTCATGGAGTACTTCATCAGGATCTAGATCCTCCACCATAGTCATTGACATCTCGGTACTCCTAGTTGCTAGAACAGAACCTTTTCTGCCATGTACTACCCAACCGAAAGCAGTCAGCGTGGCCACTGGAGCATTTGTAGATCCCTTTCTGACAGCTCTTGGCAACAATAATGAAGCGTAATCTTCCCCAATCACAATAGAAGGAGGTTCATTAATGGGTTCCGGAAAGTCAATGTCCTTCAAATGAGCCTATCGTTTCAACATTTTGTAATTAGACAATGGTTGCACAGGAAGTTTCAGATCCCTTTTTGTCCTTATGTCTAATAAATCAAACCCGCTATTTTGTCCCACTCCTGAAATCCTCAGTGACACGTACCTTGAAGTAGCGTCGTGGTCACTTCTGCCTCCTTGCCAACATAGATGAAGAGGATGTACATCTCCTTCCAATCCTAACGAATCTGCAACTTTCTCATCTATCATAGTGAGGGCGGAACCATCATCCAAAAACGCATTCACAACTTGCTTTCCTCTAGGTCCTGTAAGTTCAACGGGAACAATTTTCAGCTGAACATTCCCTAGAGGTCGTTTGGATTGAGAAACTACAGCAAACGTTTGACTGGAGGACCCTGCTTTCGGTGGTTCAGGGGCCCGTCCCATATCCGTTGGTTTCACTACAAGATGAATTTCGTTTTTCTTCTCAAAATGTAATAACGGATGATGTCGCTTATCACAACCACCAACACCACAATTATCTTTTTTTGACACTTGAAGACTCGATGTCCTTTTTGCAATTAAGAAAAACACAGGAGATTCTTTTTTACAAAATCTTGTCGGTTTTGAACTGACATCTTCTTAAAAGTCGG
The DNA here is from genome assembly GCA_027744055.1 of Callyntrura sp. NNG-2020. NCBI lineage: Eukaryota > Metazoa > Arthropoda > Collembola > Entomobryomorpha > Paronellidae > Callyntrura > Callyntrura sp. NNG-2020. The sequence continues at coordinate 20,955 of JAHZNE010005453.1, forward strand.
ACAAACGCTTGTTTCATGTGGCACTTTGCACCCTAATAAACACTTTTCCACTTCCACTACAAAACACTGCTCTTTATTTTTAGCTTTCTTCTGATTACTAGTTGATATGTCGCATAACTTAATGGCTGCAGCTGAGATTCCAGTTAAGAAAGCCGAGAAATCAGCAAGATCAGCCAGCTTTATTCCGTTTTTCTGTTGATATCGTCCCCACTTCAGTTGGAGACTAAGCGGAAGCTTCTTCTGAAATTCGTCCACAAGTTGAGGATTACTCACATAAGTTGGAAGGTCCAATGACTTAGCAGTGGCACAAAAGTTTTTAACGGCAATTGTGAAATCCACCAACGAATTAAAATCTCCTTCTACTGGTGTCGACGTGTTCTTCGCTTTTTCCAAGGTCTTGACAATAATCAGTTCTGGACGTCCAAAGCGCATCTTTAAGATTTCCATAATCTCTTCAAGGTTACACGTTGACGTAAGCATTGACACTACGGACTCCTTAGCTTTTCCCTTTAGGCATCGCTGCAATCGCAGTAGATTTTCTTCTTCTGAAAATCCGCACAAGTTGGTCGATCTATTGAATCTTGTAATACACATAGGCCACTCTTCCGGATTTCCATGAAATTCTGGTAGAAAATCTGCTCCAGCCTGTCTTGCTAAGAAGTTTCTCATGTCCACCGTATTAGGATTTTCGTTGTTCTTCCATGTAGACTCTGCTTGGGACATACAATCTGAATTTCGAATGTGCTCCGATTCATCGTCTGCTGGTGGGTCGATGACGTACGTAGACAACGGCTCATTTGGAGTTTGAACCTTTGAAAGTGTCTTCTTGCACTGCTGCTGTTCCTTAACCACCAGCTGTTCCTTGGCCCACTTTTCTACGTCGATTTTGTTCGATGGTAAACTCATTACCACAGATCGATTTTCCTCTTGGTTTTCTTCTAAATCCACGTCGTGTCGACACATTTCCAGCTGTTCCTCATCCTCCAGACGTTCCATTGTAGCTTTGGCGTTTGCTGCTTCCAGCTGTAGAATCGTCTGTCGTTTCTTTTCACGAATTTCTGCCATTTTTATTTCGTGCTCCAGTTGCTTCCTCTTAGATACTACCGTTGACGATGTCTGATTGCTAATACTTCCTTCCTGGTCCTCTTGTTGAGTGGATTCCTTTTTGCTGTTTTCCATCATGCTTTCCTGAATCCTCCTCATTATGGATTCTTCATTTGAAAATCCAGCTCCTACAGGTGTATCCATCTCCTCCAATGTGGACCTTGAAGTATCTTCT
>JAHZNE010005454.1:0-16017 GCA_027744055.1 Callyntrura sp. NNG-2020
CACCCTCATGGTCACACCTCGTATTTAAATGAAACTTCCATAATCTTATATGTGTAATGTAATTTATGGATTGATACTAAATAATGTTTTAAATAAAGTTTTAATTATCGAATTTAAAAAATAAACCCGTTTTTAAATGAGTCTGTCTCACAATGAATTCGTGGCCAATGTGACACTCCCACAGACAAAAAACCACCAAAAAACTGATCAGCAGTAACGCAACCATTAATACAAACCGTCGAATCATGATTTATTTGCACCATTTTGTCGAGTTTTACCTTTTACTACAACCTAATCGCACAATTAACAGAAAACATAAAAAGTGTCCATGTAATAGAATATAATACCAGTACATATGTAACATAGTTATAGTGAATACATTTCGGTTCCTGCAATGTCCATATTGATAAACCGTTCAATCCGTTAGCTGACTCATGAGTGCAGTGCCTTTAAGAATCCAGTAGTCTTCCGATTGTTTGGATGGCAACTGAATGGAAGTTATGAAATTGGTCGAGTGTCCAGTCGTCGATAAAACACCAGCTCGAATCTTACAAAAACAAAGCGTGTAATAATAATATGTAGACAAATATTTACGTCCTAAATACTATATGAAACAATTTGATAATTTGCTTAATTAATAGATCCCTTACAGTAGTTTTGTAAAAAGGACAGGTGTATACACCTTTCTTTGGAATAGGTTCCATGGATGGAAGAAAGTGCATCACAGGAAGCATTGGCATCATCTCTCCTACATTAAGTTAAAAACATTAAAAGATATTACATTTCCAGTTGGGTAAAAGAATAAATCTGTCACTTGTGCAAAAGAACCAAAATCCAGATTAATGAATGGTGACGTACCAGGTAATGAATCTGCTAATGTCATTTCATTCATGTCCCACCTTGCTGCCTCTACAAACAGTCCATGAACCAGAACACCATCCACTGGTGGAACAATTGCTTTCTCTATTAACTATTCCAAAAATATAAATTCACAACAGTCAGGCAGGGCAGAGTAAAAACGGCAGAAAATAGGAAGAATTAAATGCGATTACGATTAATTGTTTATCTAGCATACATAATCCAGCTCGATTTGCTCTTCTTTCACGACTGGAACAATGTGATAATGAAATCTAAGTTGATCGATAGGGTAACTGTACTTCCGAGCGTAGTTTTGCAACACTGAAGTGAGAAACCCCTGCTGAAAGAAGTAACCCGACAGCCAGAAACTGGAAGGGGGTGTCTCCACAGTTTGCCACGTCTAACGAGGAAACAAAACGTACAAAGGAATTCAATGATCATTTTACTTTTTGAAAAAATGTGTATTGGTGAAACAAAATCTCTCACCCTGATAAAATTAACACGGAGGAGCATATCCTTATACCAACTTCCCAAAGTTTTTAGCGACGCGTAAGACACCGGCTTCCAAATATCCGGCACTTGATTATTCAAAAAGGCATTGTACATTTTCTCCAAATCTTCGGACATGACGATCAACCCTTTGATTCCTTTCTTTAGCTGACCCAATGTATCCCTGATTTTATTTAGCAGCCTGTTAAATCGATCAATTTCCTGCTGCAGAAATATCGTCAATGACGGCGTTCTTCCTCGAGAATCCGGCTCGAAGTGGTAACTGTGGGTCAAGTCGTGATCCAAATTTGGGGGGAGTTTGCTCTCCAGGTCTTGTGCTAATTCAAAAGCAATTTCGTCACTCGAGGCGGAGCCAGCTCCCCCACTCTGGCGGGGTTGCACTGTCAGCAGGGCATTCACAAACAAGTTAGTTTCCTGACGTTGGAACGTTATTGTCGCGTTATCATGCATTCCAAATATCTCGGGTTCGTCGATAATCGGAAACCGGTCTGCATACTCAATATATTCTTGAATACGGATGTGGTTGGGGGCATAGTAAATGCCTGAGGGTGAGTACCTATGCTCCAGTTTTAACGTTTTGGGGGAAAAATAAGTTTTCAAAATGGTCGTTAAACAGCGCTGATCCCAACCATCAGTAATTCTTCCACCGTACGTGATTTGACCAGTGATATATTCTAAAGCATCCCACGGGATTTTGCCTTCCTTACAAAATATTTCCAGGTTCTGCAGGCAGCAGTCCCGGTCACTGTCGTTGAACTCGTACTTTATATTCCAACCCAACGGACCAAACTTTTTTCTTTCTTGAATAACAGCGTGGAAAAAACAAATTCCAAATATCATTCGTCTCCAGTCCAAGTCCAAAATGTTATTTTCGAAAAACTCATTGTCCATCTCAATTAACGCCCGGCGAACGTTTGCCCGTAAGCCCCGGGGCGGCTCGTTCGTAATTTTGACGCAATCTTGGAGAATACTGACGGGGAAGTTTTGTGTGGGCATGGAGCTAAGATATAAGCGGAAGCTGTCATTGATCTCGTCTTGTTCTTCACTCAGCAGCTTCACTAGTTTCTCCAGCGTTGGCAACCAACTCGATGCTAAATGACAGTTTTGCAAAAATACCCAGTCACCTGAGTCCAAGGCTGCTCTTATCATTCTTTCTGCAAGGGGTCCTTGACCCTGACCCAGGGAAATGCTGGATACCCTTTCCCCGAATTCCAATTCCGCCGCAAATTTGTAAAAATTTGAGGTAGGGTCAGATCCCTGACTGAGAACGAAAATTAGTGGAGTAGACTTGTTGAGATCTTTGTAGATTTCCATCAGGTCGGGCAGTGGACTTTCAATAAATACCTGGCCTAGCTCACTTCGTACAAACTCGGTTGATGCTTCCACCAGCTTTTCCTCCCAAACAGATTTAATGAGTAAAAGCTTTTGAAAAGTTGTTAACTTTTTGTTCCAACTTTCCGCCATTTTCGCTCTTGGTCGGTCAAATAGGACCACTTTAAAGGTTCCAATACTAATTGGCACGGTGTTCTCCAAACCTACTATTGTAATGTCATTGAAAGCGTCAAATACACTTTCCAGATCGCAGAGGGCACCCCATCTTGTATCACTAATCCACGTGACATTTTGCGGTTTTTTAGTCCGCCCACCTTCGACGTTGGCTGCGCCCCCACGAATAAAAAACCCCCATTCGCTCTCTTGAATTTCACCTTTGCTCTTCAAAATATCAGCGCACAGCATGAAACTAAATATCAACTTGTCCTTCTCGAATAGCCCCCGACTGATGTTCGTATAAGTCGCTATACTCGTTTCCTTTCGCAAAAACTCTAACCGTTCGCTGAGCTCCTCCGTGGGTTCCGTGGAACCAATACACTGATTAAAAACTTGTGTAAAATACTTGAGAGAATATTGGTACATGGGGTCCAATCCAGACAACTGCGCCACGACAAAGTAAAGAACACTCCCCCTGGAGGCAACTGGTCTATATTTCTCTCTCGCTTTACTAATGCTTTCCTCCGTGACCTCGGCTTCAGCCACCCGTTTTACAATAACTGTACTCGTTTCTTTACTCTCATTCAAGGCATCAATGAGCTCTTCATCGTCCAAAATATTACCTTCCGACTGGAATAATAAGCGAAGAATTTTATTCTCCAAGCTAATCAACTGGTTCTTATCCGAGTTAATCTGAGTGACCAGCGTTTGTCGTTGAGATTCCAAGTCGGGTCGCTCCAGTCCCACAACGTCGCTTAGTAGCTGGTCCTCCAAGCCGCTCATGGTCACAGTAAAATTGATAATGGTCACTTTGATACACACTTCAGGCATGTAATGAGGATTACCCAGTTTCGAGGTCATGTACAAGCGAAAGTTCATGTCGTAATCCACATCATTATCACCGAGGCGGATTAATGTACGACCGTTTTTGGTGAAGATCTGACGGAGGAGTATGGGTTCCAAGGCAGGTTCCAGAGATTCCTTAACTTCTTCAATAAGACAAGGATAACCTAATCGGATGCAGTTTTCCAGAGTGCGCATAAATGTTCCATCGGAAAATTTCATAACTCTCAAGTGCCGTTCCGACTCTTGTTGTTTAATCCACCGATTGGCTTGATCTTGAGGGTCAATCATCAAAGGCCATCTCTTCCCTTTTGTGGCAAGTATAGCGTTTTCTGTCGACGTGTTGTCTCGAGGCAGCCCGCATGAGTTCCAAACACGAACTTCAAACGGATCTGCAAATTTGACTAGATTGAAACCTGGCGTGACCGGAATTTTTAGCTCTATGCAACGGGTCACCCACTCCTCCACAAGAACCTGTCGATAGTCGCTGGTGAATGCGCCAAAATAAGCGATACAGGCTGACGCCACGAAAACGTCTCCCACTAAATTTTTTAGTTCTTCATCAAAAGTTTGAACTGTCTCACCCCACCTAACCTGTTCCGAAGCCAGGGCGGTTGTTAAGCGAGCCGCGCGACGAAGACGAGCCGCTGTTAGTTCCATGTTATCCTCCAAGTCTTGCTTTTCTTTCGTGCTACCCTCAAACTTTTCCTGAAGACCGGCAATTTTACGTTCCACCTCGTTCAATTGGTCCTGCTTTTTACGTAGCGTGTCCATCACCTCGTCCAACTCTGACTGAGCCGTCATATATCTATTCCTTTTGGGTTCAACGGTTTTGTACACTTTGGCGTACGTGTCAATTGCCCGGACCCACATGCAAATGGACTTGCAAGCCTTGCTCACTTTCTCGATCTTTTTCGGGGTGAAATTCGGATTGTCCATGTACACTTTTAATTTTTTCAGTGAGCTTTCCCCCACACTATCCTTATTAAAGTCATACAGCTTCTTTAGAAACTGCGTATCTGCCAACATGGAGCGGGCCGTGTTCCAGTCTGGTTTTAGCCCGAACAGAATGCACACCGCCTCCATCACCGTTCTTACGAGTTCAGGGGGCTTTTGAAACTGCTTGATTTCTGTAATATCATTTTTATCTAAAGCGTCCAACGATTTTACCGCCGCCTCGAGGGCAGGTAAGGCTTCCGCCAAATCCTTTTGAGCATCCTCTGCAATTGCCTGAGTCTCTGCAGCTTTCTCCTTTGCTGCTGACTCTTCCATTTGGACATTTTTTCGCACCACGTCTGCCGCTGCTTGATCCTCAGCAAGGACCAGCATAAGATCTTCGACTGCTTGAGACTTTTGCACAAGAATAGGCTCCAATTCCTTCAAATCGATACGCATCTGCTTAACAAGCTCGTTTGTCTCCAAAATTTTTGAAAGGCCATTCTGGATTCTGGCTTTGCCCTGAAAGTTCTTTTCTCTGCCGTTCTTCAGCATTTGGGAGTAGAGATTGATAAGCTCGAGATAACTGCTGGGAGTGGTATAATAGCGTCTCCTCATTTCCTCATAAAAAGTATCCGCCAATTTCAGTTACACTGGTGTGCACCAACACACTAATATCCGACATTGCTTCAGACGTTACATTTCTGCCCAGCTCAATCTTCCCCATGAGTGTATTTGCCACACTGAGAAGGGCTTCCATCGGCCATTCGCTGAAAACATTGATGGTACAGCAATTCACCAGAGATGGGAACATTCTGCATCTCACCCGGAAGCTATCACCCACCGGACTCATGCACAACACAATATGCAAATTCGATCTAACTCGGCGTATAAAAAAGTCGTAAACTTGATCCCTGTCCTGTTCATTGATTCCCAACTCCTTGGCGTTTGCTCGAATTGGTGCCAACATTCTCTCCTGGTCCTCGGGTTCCAACAAATTGGGCACTTCACCACTGTTTAGAATGTTGTTGATATCCTCCAAAAACTCCTCGTAAGCTATTTGTGTATCCGTAAACAGGAATACCATCGGTTCGTTTTTCATACCGGCAATTTCATACAGTTTCTTCAAGTCATCGTGGAAACTGGTGTAGTCATAGCCTCGCACCAGTTCAATCTGGAAGCACTTATATCCTGATAGGTATGCTGCCAATCGGGTCATGCTTTGCTTTCCAGTGCCGCCTACTCCGAGCAATAACGCGTTACCTCTCTCCAACCGTAATATTCTTGCAACACGGGCCACTTGTTCCGCATACTCGGCAAAAAAGACGAGATTCATTTCTTTTGATGTTTCCACATTGTACTCGTCCAAGTAGTCGTTCAGAATCTTGAACAATTTTTTCTTGTTGACGATTTCATCATAAATTCGATCTTCGCGGGGCGTGCCCATTTTCATAAAATCGCCGTAAATCAGCCCTTTCATTTCTTCTGCATTCGTTTTCTCCTTCAGAGTTGAGGTACACAATTCCGCCAAGCTGTTGTTGAATACGTACCGGTCAGACTCTGTTGTGAGTCGATCGTGAAATACACGCTGACATTCATGGTAAAACATACGACTCATGTTCAATTTAGTGAGCATATATTCTCTGTTTGCCTGCATTATGCCTTGAATTGCTTTGGAAAGATCCCGCATGTTGAACAAATAGTGAGATTTACTGGGGGTCGGGAGGAACGTCTTGGCCATAAATTGATACGTAGCAATTGAGGCAGTCACAAGTGGATCGGCCATTTCTCTAACTTCGTTGGCAAATTCGCCCATAAAGCCACGTAAAATTGAGCGGTAAATGTTGGTGAGTACTTGATTGGAAGGTGAGGGTATTGCCATCATGGAAAAGTGTCGAAGGAGTCTAGGTGTAACCGCATTTCTTCCTCCACCTGGAGGAGCGCAAGCCGAACTGAGGATAACGTTTTGCAACTCCCGCCAATACATTTTTGCGCGATCGTAACACCCGTTGAAATCCAAAAGCTGACGAAGTAATTCCTGCGCTGGCTGAGCCCCGTATTTGTCCAATTTCGGCATGTTCAAATCGTCAATCATGACCACCACCTTTTTACCCATGGGGGCGCTCAGCAAGCTTTTCTTTCGCTTTTCCAACTTTTCTTCAATCATTTCTTGTGTCCGTTTACTGCTTGTTTGGGCTGAGAAGGTCATGTAGACAGGAAGATAATTATTTGGACCGGAGATTGTGGTAAGGACGTATTTGGCAATGGCAGACTTTCCAGTACCGGTAGTACCAGTGTATAGAACAGCCCTGTTCACCGATAATAGCAACTCTAGAAGATACCCAAAACGGACAGTGTCAATGGTCGGGACAAGAATATCCACAAAGGGGACTGTGGAGTTGTATATATATTGAGGCATTATTGTATCCCAAGCGTCCATTTTCTTGGTCTCCAGATTATTGTAGTAGCCAAAGAGTGACCCAGTCTTTGGAAGTTTACATGCTTCTTCCTTTTCAAACTGACCGCGGACGAAAGTATCGAAACCGGCGAAACCATTTTCGTTAATATTTCCTCCGATGGCCCATATATACGCAAATACGAATACTTGGCTGACCAACTGCAATAATTTTGGTTTCTCCAGGGTGTAGTCGAAGGACTTTTTAATCAGAAGACTTTGTAATACACCGCACATCATGGTCACTTTGCCCATTACAGATTGAGGCATGACCTCAGAACAGTACTTTTTAATATAGTGGAAACCTCCGTCCAGGTATTTCTCAAAAAGATTTCGGAGGTAATTCCTAACATCAGTGTTCTCGACTTGTTTCTGTAGCCAAGATTGCACCATTGGTCGCCACGTCATTTCGTAGGGATCAACGTAGACCATTCCACAGCGGGAAACGGTAGCAGGGGAGGCTTGAGCGAGATCTTGAACTTCAAAGACCATGTGTACCCACATGGTAAGCTTGATTCGTTCCGAGTTAGCAAGACACAGCATTTTGTTGTCGTCCAGAACAGTATTCACTGCAAATATAGTTAAACAGGGGCAATTGTAAAACCGTTGTTGCCTGTTGTTATTTTTTGCTGAAAAATTCTTTTAAGAGTCTTACTATTTTCAATCCAAACTGCGTCCACAGGTCCATCGCATATTACCCATTGATGGTAAGTCATCTTGGGTTTTACCGAATTTCTCACCATGATACCCAACAGACCATCCTTCCATTCCAATGTCAGCGGGTTCACCTCTCCATATAACTCCCCTATTGAAACGGCTTTTGGATTTAACACGTACGTGTCCACAGGCCGGAAATACTGACCTTCCACTTTGGCATGAAATAAAGCTGTCAATCAGCTCGAACCAATGGGGGTAATAGACCTCGAACCATGGCTGCACATTTGTTAAGATTCTGTGAAGAACGCATACAGAAATGCGATAAAAATTAAACCAATTTTATACCAATAACACTACTTGATCAGTAAAAATGGAAGGAATTTAAAATATGCAAATGATGTGAAACTGAGAAACATATTCTCTCAAAACAAATCAATTTTAATGTGGATGAAAAATATAGCTTTTGCAATTTTAAAATTTCGCGCCAAAGTGCCTGTTTATGTACTCTACAATGTCAGCAGTGCATGGATTTTTAAATAATGCACTGACCTCAAAATTGATTTTTTCAAAGTTCTTCATTCCTTTTCTCCTTTCTGCCATGGGTCCATCCAAAATCTCATGCACGCTTTGCGCCCACATCAATTGGGAAATAGTCAGCACAATCTTCACATTAAAATAAAATGTAAAAAAATGATGTCAGTTAACTGCAGAACATCATTATCAACTTAAAGATTCATAAATTAATTATTGTTGCAACCTGTGAAGGAAATTTTTGTAGCCAATCCTCCCTCTTCATTGTTTGATGATCTTTCAGTGCGTTGCCCATGATTTTCTTGAGCGCCATAAACATAGCTTCTTCTACCTTACCCAACCAATCTTCAACATTTCCTCGGGTTTTCACCCCTTTTGGGAGAGATACTCTTTCTTCTTCTGGTGAAAACATAGCCAGCACATCCAACGCGATGGCGCTTGGAGGTCCACCAAAATCGAGTCTTTAGGAGGTAAGTCACAATCTTTAGTTAACTTCAATAGTTAAATTAATTGTGTCAACATTTTATATGTAAATGGACCTTTGAATAGCATCAAAGCATTTGCGCATATGGGGTTGAACTGCCTTGGGATTCCTAGTCTGGGCTAAAATTTCCAAAAGCTCCTCATTGGATAAGAAATAGAACCTGGGGAATATCACGCGCTTGCTTTCCAAGTAGTCATCTAGGCATTTCATTATTTGTTCCAGAAGCTCATTATTTTGTCGAAGCGCTTCCAGCGTACCTAGCGATGCACCTGCTCTCAATGCCAGAGGATTTCGGTTAGTCTTTGACATGATTTCTCGCCATGATTTGTCCACTTGGGCGAACAATTTGGCTTCGTTGGGCAGCTGTCTTTGGATGTCGGGAGCGGAGAAGATGGATTCTAAGTGAATCCAACTTCGTTGGCAATTCATCCATTCTTCTAATGTCTGTGCAAATATATCCAAAAGACGGTTCCACTCGTCCACCTTGGGTTTAATAGGTCCTACATGTCTGCTGCTCGATATGGTGGCCATGTGAATATTGCTGTCATCCAGTAGCACTTGAATGTCATCCGTCCCGCCAAGAATATAAACGTCCCTTTGATCTTTATATGGAAGCACAATAAACTCTACGTCACTCCAGGAATCTTCCACCTTTTTCAGAAGCGCCTCTAAACTGAACTCTGAACTGGCTTGGGAACTGACTTCCTGAATCATTTCCGTGTAATCGACTACATTCATATCCAGCAACTGTTTCAAGGGCACATTTTCATCGGTCAAGTTGACGCCCAAATTTTTGTTGAGCACCTTCCAGTGTCTGTCTTTCAAAGTGGGATTGTGCAGGAAACCTATCCAAGGCAGTTGCATACGCATGTTATCCACCTTGGCTTTGAGTATAGGCAACACGTCGTTTGGTGGAAGGCCCTTTTCAAGCTGCTGAATGCTTTTGACGTACTCATTCACCTCCCGTGTCAACTGCTCCACATTCATATCCAGCAACTGTTTCAAGGGCACATTTTCATCGGTCAAGTTGACGCCCAAATTTTTGTTGAGCACTTTCCAGTGTCTGTCTTTCAATGTTGGATTGTGCAGGAAGCCTATCCACGGCAGTTGCATACGCATGTTATCAACCTTGGCTTTGAGTATAGGCAGCACGTCATTTGGTGGAAGACCCTTTTCAAGCTGCTGAATGCTTTTGACGTACTCATTCACCTCCCGTGTCAACTGCTCCGGATTAATACTCACAAACGATGCCTCCTCCCAGCCCGCCTTTTGTTTCTCAAACCTGGTAATGCTATCCCAAAGTTGGTGTCTGAACTTGGTAAAGGAAATCATTTGGTCCAAATCATCAAAATTAGTTACTTCCAGTTTGAGTTTCTTCTGATTCAACTGAAACTTGTCTGCCTTATCCTTATCCGCCCCGAGCATCTCTTTTATTGCTGTTAGTTTTTCAGTCATTTCATCGGGATCAGAGTTTGGATCGAGAACCTCATCCGCCTCAACAATTACCCGCGCCTCTTCCATTCTCTCGCGAATTTCGTCCGTTTCTTTTTGAAATTGACTGAGAAGTTCCTCCATCAACTTGTCTTTATTTAGCACCTGAACGTCCACCATGTCACGCAAGTTGTGCAAAAGTGGTTGTAGCTGCCCTTGTTGGGTAGTGTAATCTTCCATCATAGGAATATCGTACTGCTCCATCAAATCGAAAAACTCTGCACAAATGTCCAAATCTGTTTCAATGTCCTCCATTTGCTCCACAATCCCGTCCAAATAGAGCAAGTAGTCAACGTACTCTTCTGCCTTTTCTGGATATTTTTCAAAAGTTTCAATAGACGTTTTCATTCTCTCCAACGACTCTTGTACTTTTCCTGTGGCCACTCTGCAAGTACACAAATACAAGCATTATAATATTTAACGCAAATGACTAGTGTTTAGTTATATTTTGTTGGATGTGTACTAACTCTGGGATGTGCTTTCGGAGAACATCTATACAACGGACAATGGTCGGGTTAGCATGAGCTCGAAGAATACTGTTATTCACTCGAAATACACCCATATTTTGAATGTCTTCTACAGATTTCAAAATTTCCATCTGATCAGCAAATTTCTCTAACAACTTCACAAAGGCTCTCACATCTGCAATGAAAGTTTACAAAATATGTACATTTACCCTCTGAATCAAAGCTGGCTTGTATTTAAGCTAGTTTATCTTCTCATACTAGTTTTTTTGTCGTAGTTTTAAATTATTATTACCTGTCTCCTTTTTATACGTTTCCAAATCCACCTTTTGATTTTCCTGACAGAATAGTCGAATATGATCGAAAACTTTAATATACTTATCACAAACTTCGAATCCATGATGGATTATAAGTTGGAGCACATCTGCCACGTCTGCCAGTTCAGGGTCGTTTTGTACAAGGAGTTCCATATTTGGGCCGTCGCCACTTGTTTTCTCGTCAACATACGCGTTTATAATTGGTCTGTGCACAAGGCATAAAATATTTTGAAATGCTCTAAAAGTTCGTTCCAGAAACTTAAAAAATTAAATCATATCAATAACATTCTCACTGTGTGTATGGATGAAACACGGCGCGACTCAACATGTTTTCATAACTCATTATTGTTTTCTTCCAGGTATAAAAGAGAAAGCGGAACCCTTTGATATAATCGGTCACTGATGGTGAACGTCTGCCAGTTCAGGGTCGTTTTGTACAAGGAGTTCCATATTTGGGCCGTCGCCACTTGTTTTCTCGTCAACATACGCGTTTATAATTGGCCTGTGCACAAGGCACAAAATATTTTGAAATGTTTTGTAAAAGTTTGCTCCAGAAACTTAAAAGTATTAGAAGAATTAAAACATCAATAACATTCTCACTGAGTGTATGGATGAAACACGGCGCGACTCAACATGTTTTCATAACTCATTATTGTTTTCTTCCAGGTATAAAAGAGAAAGCGGAACCCTTTGATATAATCGGTCACTGATGGTGAGAAAACCAATTTCTCTTCCGTCCACGAGCAACCAATATCAAAGAGAGGTTCATTCGAAGCCGAGAGGATCATTCGACCACCCTACAGTAATATGCCGTCCCCAAACCATTATTATCACGTATCCAATTGTTTTGTGAAATGTAAAACTACACAAAACACAATGATCACATACATGTCGTTCATGTCTTTCCGTTAAGTCGTTAAGCTCATTTAAGTATGTGACAGGCAGGAAAAATTCTTCCGGGACGAATGTCACTCTTTCGTTCATTTCCAGCATCAAGTAGACCATGGAATTCTTCATGATTTGGAAGTAGGTTCGTTGCACGTAGTAATCCACAAGTCGAATGAAGCTTTATTATTATTACATTTAATGAAAATTATTATTTTTAATTAATTATGTACTATTATTAGTAAAGATTTTCTTGTATAAATATACTCGGTAAGTCTCCTGCAAATGTGTCTCTTTTTAGTCTGCTGTGAATACGAAAGCCACTGTCCAGGATATTCGCTTAAAATAAATGGTTTATTTTTATTGTGAACCGGTAGCTCCAGTTGCTTCATGTAATAGTTCATTTCTTCGGGATAACTGTCCGGACTAAACCCTTCTTCAATCAAAGTGGCCCTGCAAGCGGCAGCGGTCATTTCCACGGCCATGCCCTCAAAGGCCCTCAGTCGTTCGAGAACATCCTTGGCGTGTTGGCTTTCATAGCCCAGAAAATCTTCGAGACCATAGGTTACCCCACTTTTCAACTTGAGGAAGCCCATGTGGCTCATTTTTTCACACATTTTCCACAGTTCTCTCAGCATCAGTCGCAGGGGTCTTTTGGTAATGAATAGGTCGTCCATCAGCGAGTGTTTAATCATAGATACTTTTCTCCCGCGGATTTTATTTCGCCAAACTGTGAATGATTTCCAGAGGCGGAAGTTGGCGAAAAATGAGATTTTCGTGATATGATCGTAAATGAGCATTTGAGTTTGGAACTGAAGCATGGAAGTGTACTCGGCAAAACCGTGATTAAATTGGAGAACACCATATTTGCTCAATGTGTAATGACCAGTCTTTGGAGGAATTTTGTTGTACTTGAGAATCTTGAAACGGTACGGGTTAAACTCGGGATCGTGTTCCGGAAGAGAATGGACGAGACAAATGTAGTCATTCCGTTCATGGCTTTCAATGTTACGCATCAGCGCAAAGAATTGTTCCCTGGTGAGGGGTGTATTTTCAGGGATTCCCCACAGCTTTTGAGTATTAATTGAGGTACGGACCAGTTCACCGGGAGGCATGCACTCTGGATAACCCTCGGTGTGGTCGAAACAACCCGGAAAACCTGGAATTGCTCGATTTCCAACGTATCGCTCCTTCAGAGTATTTGGTGCGTTTGGACTCATCCGTAAGAACTATAGTATTAAATGGAAGGGTATTTACAAGTTCATTCAATTACAGAAGAACGTTCTAAAATTGGGAATAAGACGAGATCATTGATTTACTGCAAATTCTTTCGGTAAGTGATAATTCTTCATCATGGGCCCTTGACTCGTGACCCTTTTGTGGCTCCTTCTTTTTAATGACAGTGCTAGATTTAAGAAATATGTCACTTTTTCGTGAGATGTCCGATGTCTTTTGGGAGTTAGTATCCTTGCAACAAATATCCTCATCTTGTGGACGTAGTTTTTCCCCTCTTCGACGCCCGTACGTATCCATTGGCTTGTTCAGTGCTTTGTCTGTCTGGCTGCTGTGCAATTCACTATCAATGATTGACTTTGGTATGACTCCACCTTTGGCAGCTTCTTCCGCCTCTTTAATTTGTTTCCTTAAAAGATACGCTTCCTCTTCCAGCGTACTGTCAGATTTTGAGGTGCACGCTTCTGTATCTGCGTCAACGTCGTCCGGTCGAGCGGATTTAAAAACCGAAGCAATAATGCGATCTGAATCATCGTTTCTACCACCAGAGTGACTGCAGACATTAAGAAATTGTTATTAATACGACACTGCACCACATGTCAAAGTGGACATTAAGAAAATTTAATTAAAACGTGGAAATATTACTCTTCAACATATCCCCGCCTTCTCCTGTTAATCTGCGTAGCTTTATCTGGCTCCTCTTCCGAGTCTTCTTCCCAAATACCTGGGAATAAAATTCTTTTCTTTAAATACAACACATCGCTAGGCCTCGCTTTTAAATTATGTCGAGGGAAGGCACTTTGTGCCAAGCCGGATTTTTTCCCAGAATGCTCGTGCATTTGTGAAGATGACGTTTGCTGATGTTGCTGGCTCTTTCTTGACAGGTCTGTGGTTTTACTTCCGCTTGTAACACTGTCAAACGAGGATCCGCTGTCACTCGCCGATACACTCATTGGGATCATGCTAGTTCTTGGAATGAGGTTGTCATCACGTTCACCATCTGCTCCAGCGGAGTACTGCTTACTTTTTCGTCCATCGTGATTGGTGGCAGAATTGGAGCCAAATAGTGTGGCAAAGTCTGAAGGTCCAAAGTAGTCTGAATCGTTACGAATATTCTCACTTCGTCTATTCTCAAGCAAATTGTCGCTCTTGGTGAGCCTAGCAAGAGATTTTCGAATTTGCGCAGCGGCTTCAAAATCGGCTTTGTTTGTTAGTGTCCTACGTTGAAGCTCACTTTTTCGTATGGCAGTAATTGAATTTTTCACAGAACTTGGAGACTTTACACCAGGGGGAGATGTGACACTCGGTTTTTTGCTGGGGCGACGGTCCAATTCATTCACATCCTCAGTTTTTCTCCTTTTCTCCATTTAGTCAGCAGCAGTGAAAATGTAATCTGATGTCACAGTGAGTTCAAATGGTTTATTTGATGAACTTATCAGTAAACTTGGTGTGTAGTGCGATTTCATATACGATATTTTCTAATTTCCGTGTCCATACACACGCCAACTATAAGTGACTTATCACTGCACTGCCACAGATACATCGAGGGAAAACGACCTTCGAACAACAGTGGGGGACAATTGTAGCAAAGAAAATTAGTGTCGTCGACTTCTACCTAAATTAATAGCGAAACTAGAATAATAATATGTAAGTATCCCTAACTACTTTCATCGTCTTATCTATGTTCGGTGTAGATAATGGAAAATAAAATGGTCAAAACCCAAGACCAATTTATACTAAAGGAAACAGTGATCAGTAGACATTGGTAATTTTCACTTCCGTATTACTTCCGGATTTCGGATACACTCTATACTTGCCATAAGAATAAACGTGGCATATTTTGTTTGTGGTGTTCGTTGGTGATTTTTTAACCAAATTGTACACATGTGGGGAACTATCCCTTTTCTAACAACAAGCAAAGTGTCCATGTCTAAAATTGATCAAACTACTTGCATATGAGGCTTTCATCGGAGATGAAACCAAAAACAAACGATTTTGCCAAGAAAACGTGACTCTATTCATTATATGCTATAGTTGTCGGAAAGAAAACTAAATTTTGCTAAGCATTAATTAAATGTGTAGTACTGCCATTTTAAAGAATTTATGCAGTCGAACAATTAATCATTAGTGGAATAACAATATGCGCCGGGGTTTTATTATTTGTAAAAATTGTTATTCTTTTATTACATAAATTTACAAAGAAAGCATGTACATGCTTTCTTTGCTACATAGCAATCACAANTAAAGAATTTATGCAGTCGAACAATTAATCATTAGTGGAATAACAATATGCGCCGGGGTTTTATTATTTGTAAAAATTGTTATTCTTTTATTACATAAATATACAAAGAAAGCATGTAGCAATCACAAAATGTGAATTGCATAGATTACTAACGGATGCATTTTCTAAATATACCGCTACATGACATGACATGTATTGTATATTCTTCAAAGTCGTAATTTTTGTAAAGGGTCCAGTCAATTGCCTTTTTTTGGCTGTTTTTTCTTATTTCCCGATAATTTGTTCGAGAAGTAAAATTGTGACATCCAGTCTTTCTGTATTTGTTGTTGGATTGGTCTAATTGGGGTAAATTTACACCAATATTTTCTGTCTCTCTGTGTTTTGATGTGAAGACGATGGCAGAGGAAGTATACAAAGCTGTAAAGGAAGATAGCAGTTTAAAAAGGTTGGACGAAAAAAAAGTAAATGAATTGAAAACTGAATACATAATCCATGGCGTGATAGTAATTGTGATCTGACCGCTGCTCTCGTGCTGAATGTTACAACACGTCGTCGACTTATTATACATAACGGTAAAACTAAACCAATATGTCTACATGACTCATTTCGAGTTGCGCATAATT
>JAHZNE010005455.1:0-25495 GCA_027744055.1 Callyntrura sp. NNG-2020
ATTCCCTAATTACTGATGCACATCATTACAAGTTAATGGGAAAACAGCAGGTTGTTCCCGTAATTTTTTGATTTCCTATTATTGAAAATTTGCCATACTAATTAATTTGCTAAAACTTTTGAAAACAGTACGAACGATATCAACGTTTTGCTACTGAGGAATGCCTTTTGCAAATGGGTGGAATCTTTTGTCCCCAGCCAGATTGCGGCATGGGAATCATACCTGAAGATGTGAATTGTAACAAAATTGCATGTCTACATGGTTGTGGGGTTAGTCTCCTTCACTTATGGCATGGAACTCGTGATTTAATATGGCAGTGAGTGAAGTGTGAACTTTGATTGCCTTGTGTATTACAGTACGTTTTCTGTAAGCGGTGCCTGGAAGGTTGGCATATAGGTCAATGTCGGCAAGGTGGTGCCGTGCAAGAAGCATGCTCAAGTTCAGGTCCTGATCAAACTTCCACTTCAGGGTATTTTGTCAGCGCTGACAGAGCGGCTCAATCAAAATGGATGGATGAAAACAAACGCGCATTGCGACTGTGATTTATGGTATTCCGGGATTACTTGTTTGTTGTCCAGCTGGATGAACCAAAGATGAAAATGTGTGAAAGTATGTAATTGCCAATAATATTCTTAGGCGTAAATTAAATAAATAAAGAGAATAATAATCGAAGAATCCGTTCCTACCATACCCCCGCCCGACACATCATTCCAGTACCTGTTCCTCATGATGATCATAAATCAAATGTAACTGTAATAACCTGAGTGAAGTCCGCTCCAAAAAAGCTCTGCTCCAGTCCAGAAAAAATTGTTAGTGGTATTAATAACAATTGATATGGATGTTTCATATGGCGAAGAGTAGCTATTAAAGAGTCCTTGGTACTTATTTTTACTGTGTCCTCTTCTAGTCTTTCCTTTTCACCGTATCTGGAGAAATGGACAAAGTACATGTCCAATGTAGATTAAATATTCATCGGTTTAATTGTTACTCGTAAGTTATTGCAGCGACGCTATAAGCGATAAACACCTTTCTAACGAATCAAGGAAAAAAGCTGTAAATCCGATCCCAGTAAAGGCAATTGCCACACAAATGCCACAGAATATATTTATTTTCCGTTTAAGCTCAGCAGATTTTTCTTCGTCCTCTTCTTCAAAGAGGTCCCCAGGACAAAAGTCGATACCACATTTTTCTAGTTGTGTTTCGTTTGGTTTCCAATTTGAAGAACCCGACGACAAAATGAGAGATGAGATCAGATTACCCCATACGTTGGCAGTTTGGAAAAGACAAAAGAATATCCCAAAGAAGCGTACAATAATCACTTCAGCATTATCTTTTATCATGCTGGAATATTTGTGTCCTACCTATTAATTGAAGAGCAAATGTGTGCTTAATTATTTACGTAGCTCACAACAATAATAATGTTCATATTTTTAATTAGCAGCAAAACTTACATGGGTGACATAAAAACATTTCGACGCCCTGAGAAAAAGGTTTAAAATTCCTTCTCTGTAAGTAAACGGTAATGAGTACTTGACATATTGTAGTTTTTTAGTTAAATTACCAAAGTGGTGCTCCCGATAGCCCAACTAATGCTGCGGTGGGTATTATTGTACCAAATGTTGGATAGAATTGAGCTCCCTATGATTTGATATTAAAAGTTGGAAGAGTACATAATACCTGGCTCTGGCTTGCATAGCTGTGTTTAATAAACTTGACATTTGTCAAACTAAAATCGTTAAAATATATATTTTACCATATACAGCGTATAGCCACACATTGACATAACCAAAGTCCACTTTGCGGTGAATTTTCTTATTGCGTAGGTGGGGACAAGCAATGACGATATGATTAATGCAGCGTAAATCGTAGCGTTGCCAAAAGTTCCTAATCCTCCCTACACACAAACGAAAATTCATGAACTATTTTACGTCAACTCAACGGTTTGATGACAACATATTACATTCACCTGTAAACTAAACCGGAACTGTTTTATGTTTAAAATTTCATTTCAGTTACCTATTTTGTTTTACATCTTACAACTAACCCCAATTACTTTGGAAAGATTTTCAAGATTAAAATGTAACAAATGTTCAAGAGATTCAAACCTGTGGGTGTAGGGAGCTTTGTAGATTGGCAATGCTATTGAAAGATGTAAATAGCATAAGAAATCCGATGCTGACAACAATGACATTTTTTAGTATTCTTCTTTCTTCATGGGGACTGTGTACATCAGATTCCTTTGAAGGCGGGGATATACTCACCGTATATTGTTGTTCCTCTGTGGGAACGTCGAGCGAAGCTGTATTCGTAGTACCTGCCTCCATAATGTTGTACAGATGTTTAAATGTCTTAAATTTACTACACACTAAATTCCCGAAAGAAATGTATTTGTTCACGCTCTTTTAAATTTCTAATGTTCAATAATTCTATAATATAATATATTGCACATTGCACGACACGTGCCACAAACTTAAAACTGAATTTAGTTAACGTACTAGGTATAATTTAAGATTATATTGTTTGTCTTAAGATTTACAAAAATAAATACGTATTTAAACTAGTGCGTGCGAATGTAGTTAACATTTTACAAATTGCCAGTTTTGGTTATTGTCGATACATATTATTACTACAGGTAAATAATTGGGAATCATACATAAATTTCAGATGTGCAACTCCATACATAAGTATGTATACATTTTATATATCAACATTTATTGTCGTGTCACGTAATTGGAGCGAGTAACAGCAATCAACATTTGATATTTGATAGCAGCAGCGATAAAGCAGAGCGGATTTTGTGGCTTAAATTTTCACTTTAGAAAATTGCCTAATGATATGCTGACGAGTTAATAGGCAGCTTGCGTAATGAAAATTTAGATTTTATGGAGTATGACAAGTGACAAGAATAATAATTGTTACTTTTAAGACTAATTAATATTATGTTTTCCCTCCAAGGCCGCTGCTGTCCCTCATAATTGCAATGCTCATACTACTGCAGTGGCTCCTGTTTAAAAATCCATTGCTAAATGTCTCATTAACTTCTTTGACATTGTACCATGTATTCCACTTTTCCATTATCCACGCGTAGGAAACTATTAAGTATATTAGTTCAACTAACAATTGACAGGGCCCATTAGCTCTCAACACGTCTGTAGATTGTGCCAGTCCCTAGTACCTGGTGAGATGGGGTAGGGTAATGTGATTGATGCATAATAATACTTGACATTAAAACTCTTGTTGTCAACCAACTTAAATATTTTGTATTTTACCAACGGTTCCGGCAACACGTGGAACAAAATTACAGTTTTAGTTAAAATAATATACATCGTATATCGGGGTACTTTTTAAATGGCTAACCCGTTTTACCCGTTCAAACAAATAAGGTAACCCCATCCCATTAATTAGTCAAGTAGGTAAATGTACATAACTGATACTGGTACATAATTTGGAGTTTCAGAATATTGACAAAGCAAAACTGTACGCGTGGCTGTGGCTATTCATGAATGTGCATTTTCATCACTAATATAATATTGCAGGAAGCGTTTCACTCAAATTGAAAGAGACTAACAAAACATTGGGTGCCGGGTGTTTAATACATGTATGGATTGATAGTGAGTTAATATGCAACGGGTCAATTCCAGACAAACGCGGATAAATTCATGAAGTTCTTGTATGTAGACTGCTGTCAAAGTCAAGGTTAAATGCTCAGCTTTGTTAGGCAAACATAACTCTGTTTGTACAGCATTTTTTAAAGGACCTGATGAACATTTTGGTTCAGTTCATGGAACTTTGAGTCGAAGCTCTCAGGAAACAACACATTTGATTGATGATGATAAAAGTGCGCTTCAGAAAAGATAATTATTGCGAACTCACTAACTACACAGCTAAACGACGAGTACAAAGAGATTAGGTAAAACAACTTGAAACTTTTGCCAGTTGCCATATTCTCTCTGCCTGTCATGTGTCGCTCACTTGTCAAGTGTACCGAAAACAACGAAAACAGCTAAATGAGAAATTCGAGAGTTCTGTGAAATACTACTGAAACGATAGCGAATAGATAATCATAATTATTATTATTTGTAACAAAAAAGACTGAGGAATTTAATCGAATGGTGGATAAGTACAAGATCCACACCATATTAGGCGTTTTTTTACCACGTACTAGTAGAAGATCAGATAGTAGTATTATGAAACAATGACTCTACACGTCACGTCATACACACGCGTAGTATGTATGTATCTATATGACATTAACTGCTCTTGTTTAATGTTTAGTAAACTTTGATATTATGATGAATGATGATGCAGAAACAATATCCAGGTGCATTACTAAAAAAATGAACTTCCGTCCGGGACCCTGAGTACAAACAAAGTGTGGCGGATTTGCAGATTACCGTTTTATAAAACTATTGTTTATTGTGTTCTGTTAAGTACTTATTCAAAAGAACTCCGACTTCACAATTAGAACTTCTACGGCAAAACGATGATGAATGTAATCATTGAGTCTTCGTTTTATGACAATATTAATGCTGGTTATAAAGTTATTCTACGTAAACAGTTTGAGTAATAAAATTGATGAAATACTACTTCTATCAGTTAGCTGTATAGTAGTTGATAGGGAAATAAAACTTGTGCTATTTAACGTATAGCGGCGACTTTTTTGTAAGGTAAGTACTCTTTTTGACTGTGACTCTGTGAGCCATGCATGTTCCTATTATGATAGCTACATAAAGCCTGTGTAATAAAGTTAAATCTGTGTCGTTCTGTCATAGTCATTCAATAAGATAACAATATGTATGAAATGTGAAATTATGAAATGGAGGAAAATAGGTCCTATCCATTGGATTTGCAGCTTAATAAGATATTTTAATCCTATATATGTGAATGCAGCGGTGAGCTGGAGAGATAATACGCTATTGCAATTTAATAATGCAACCACAATATTTTTAGATGTTAGATCTGTTGTAGTAAATTGTGTCAGTTACTTAAACCAGTTGATATATTTAATATTTACTTATAATCCACCATCCGTGCCTATATACCCCGGAGATCCGTACAATAATACTTTATTCATGCTTCACAATTTTATGCTAATGCTTATCACGTCATATCTCTGGAACAAAGAAGAAGGTGATAGAGCTACCTCACCTGATGTGGCATACCTGACGAATGGTTATATTTATGATTATTGTGATGGGACAGAAACAGTTGAGGAAAGGAGGCACGTACACGTAACATACATCGAAAATGACAACATGATACTGTCTTATTTTTCCAATAAACTCATTTTAATTAAAGAACAAGCTATTAGATGCGTTCAAAGTATTCAAACCGGTGATGATAATAAACGCCGCATATCAGAGAAAAGTGTAATTCATGAATGACACCTTTGTACTCGCGATACAATGAAGTGACTGAAGATATAAGCAAACAACGTGCAGCTTTTCATACTTCATTTATGAACAATCATATGCCACCTTGCCACCCCACCCCGTTAAGTCAATGTCAAGTCAATAAACATTTGTACCTATGTGCAGTTTAGTTTATTTATTTTATTCTCTGAAGAAGACTCCAACAAGTAAATGTCATTAATTCGGTTCAACTTTAGTTATGACAGAGAGACTATGGTTGAGCAGATGAAAATAAAAAAAACACAAAAAATCATTTCTATTATGTTTATTCTTTTTACTTTCCATTCTATTTTTCTGCGCTGTTATTGATTTATATTAATACAGTGGTATTTAGTATTGGATAAAAATACTTAAGTAAGGCCACCTTGTTTAATTCGTTTAGTCACCTTATATTTAGACAACAACATTTAACATTTTTGTCAGACATAGTTGGAAGCATTTCATGTACAAGCGCATGAAAACGTTCATAATCTGCGTCTAATAGTGAATAGTTAAAATCACAGCATTGCGGAGCGACAAATTATTTTTATGGCGATATATAATTACCGACTATCGTGTGTATAATAACAAAATAAGAACAAAAGTTAGACTTAAAAAGAGAGTAGATGAATATAATAGAATATACAAGAAAGCTTAGAGTTTTGTACAACAGGTATGCTAAAATGAAATGGGCAATGTAAAAGGTACATACATGACTTACGTCCTTCCTTATCATCTATTAATGTTTAATTAAAAATAACTCTAATTATTTACATAAAAACCGTCGTCTTAACATGTATTTACAAAATATTTTTAAGTCTGAATAGTATACTGCACTTTCAATGGCGTTGTATTGAATTAAGTTACTTTTCAAAATGACTAGTCCTATGTTTTTTCCTCTCCAACACTTCAACTGTGAGATAACCAGCCATGCCTACTAGTATAACAGCAAGAAGAATGTAGAGCTTTATTTTGACGCAAAGAATATTTGAAAATACGTATGCGATGATAAAGCCCAAAGACTCCCATAATCTGTAGTTGCTGAAAGACGGCTCCTCATCTTGCGGAAATAGTACTCCATAAAATGCTGTACACAAATGTATCAGTTTGGTTGTTAGTTTTTTATGCTATTCATTTATATTCAAATGTGAAGTATGTATTTTAAATATGATGTTGTTTTTATACCATTGATCTGTGTCTGCCAAATGGCGTCTCCGAGGCCCCAGAAGCCAGCAATCACAAAAAATATAACAGGAGTTTCTGGATCTGGAGTCCATGTGAGCATCACAATAATCATTGCAATGTTCACGATTGCACCAAAAACAAAAATAGGCAGTCTCCCAGTGTATTTTATTATCGGACCAAAGGTAACTGACCCAATAGCGTCCACCACTCCGTAGCAAATGAGTACGTATCCAATTTTTTCTATACCCCAGGCACAGTTGACGAAACCCTAATTGCAGTAATTTAGTTGCGTTACAATTTACTTCCTAATGCTGTCATGTGTAAAGTATGTATCAATATGTATTACTGTTGGACTCGGAGTTTTTATTAAACACAAAACTAAATACTTACGGCTGTGTATTCTGCGCCAAAAAATCCTTGTTCCATGCCAGACCATATAGTTAAAGGAATCATCAGTATCTGATAGGGTTTCTTCATATGACGAAATGTAGCAACAAGTAAATCTTTCCCTTCCAATTGGGAAGAGCTACCATTTCTTTCTTTCTCTCCATACCTTTAAATTGCGAAAAACGAAGAGGCTCGTTTAAAGCAAGCTTGTAATGGATATGATTCGATTAATTAATGTATACAATACCTAGTTAAAGGATCTAGGAAAATGGCCAAAATGACTGCCGCGGTCAGCGAACAAGCTAAATAAATACCGGCCAATAAGTATCTTGTTGATTTCTGTACGCCATCCCCTGCAGACTCATCATTCGCATCGCAAAATTCGGAATCAGGGCAAAAGTTAACTCCACAGATGTCACTGATGTTGTTTTGACATTTTCTTGAGTCTTGAGATAAAACGGCAGACGAGATCAGGTTGCCCCAAATGGAAGAGCTTTGGAAAAATAGGAAAAAGATGCCAAAAAATTTGACAATAGTGACTTCCGAATTTGATCCACCAGTAAGTTGGGTGTACTGATGACCCACATGGGTTAAATAAGTGCACTTGGAACTCCACAAAGGGGCAGCGCCAAACCCCACAATTACTGCTCCGGGAATCAGGGTCGCGTAGCTGGGCTCGAACTGAGCAGCGATGTATGTCGAGTACCCAAGAACCGCGACAACCAAGGTCCATTTCACCGTGAACTTGCGAATTAAAAAGGTTGGCAAGAACATGCTCGACCTACGTTTAGATATTTCCCATCAGCATGTGAACAATTCGAATTTTACCGGAAGCGGTACAAATGAACCAAAGTGATAGTGCAGATATATTTTCAAATGATAATTTGTTAATTTGCTTACACAACAAGACTGCCGTACAGAACACTCAATGAATATGTGCCCAAACCACCCTTAAAAATTAACACATATTTTAGATGGATAATTGCATGACATATTGTGTTTAACATGGTCTCGCTCCATTTTATTATAATGAGATACTTACAGAATTCAAGGAACTTTGCAAATTCGCCATACTCTGGAAAGCCGTAAATAGAAAGGCAAAGGCAAAACTAATTAGATACACATTCTTCATCATCCTTCTGCTTTCCTTTGGCTCGTAGTTCATCGTTGGGGCGGTTGGGGCGGTGGCGTTGTATGCGCCATGTCCGCCATCATTATTATTGTCAATCTGAATTTCATGTTTGCCTCCCTTGTCTTCTTCGCCAGGAATAAAGGCCGGGTTAATTCGACCGCTGTCCTTACTCTTCACACTCATAACTTCAACTCGAATAGAAGAACGGATTAGAAAAACAACTGTAAATCACACACAATATAGGACACTATGAAAATGATCTTTTTATAGCCATTTAGGTTCATTCCCCTTTCTCTCACTTAGGCATCGTCGCAGAAACCGTTATATGAGGAGTGACGACGCGAACGCAGATCACCGATGTAGCAATACGGTTTATGAGCATTTGATGGTATTTTTAATATCAACAAATTTTTTCACTTTCACAAAATTTAATTTATAATATATACTACTAAGTTGACGAGAAACGTCCAAGTTACCTGTATTTTATCTACATGTAGTGTTGACTGCGAGAGGTTATTGAAGTACAGTAGCGGTACTAATTTGTTATTTAATTTAAGTATAAACTGCACTAAATATTCGTCAGTATAGGCCAACGTTTCGACAATTATTTGCGTAGTGAAATGACCTATTAGTAATAAAAACTTTTTATAACTTAAAAATATTTATTTTGGCACGAATTAACAAGTTCCCTAATTGTCTAACCTTACACGTTTATGAAAAAAGTGTTTAGTAAATTGACGCTGTTTGTGATTGCATACAACATGAGCCACTTACGCAGGTAGACATGTAATCAATTGGTACGAAAGTGGAGGTAAACCACACAGAAGATAACATGACATGAGGAGCTCTAGCTCTCGGCATTCTACAGCTCACGAGCTCAGGTTAGTGAATGAGCCGTTTTTCGCGATGCCGTTTAGATTGATGCAAGTGCGTTTTGCGTGCAAAAACCATCACGTCAAAAAGCATTCAGTAATGGTTACAGTTCCTAATTTTCGCAGTAAGAAACATCAAATGGGACATGGCCTGAGGCTTGTACGGAGAAATGCCGAACAGGACCTACCAAATTTCACTTTAATCATTCGTCAGCTTTTGTTACAGTTCATCATACGCGTAAATTCTTACGTTAATCAGTAGCGGTTTTTGGCGAAAACCTAAAAGTTGGGATTTTCGGATATTTTAGAAATTTTCAATGGTGAATTTGCACGGTATAGTACTGCAACTAATTAATGGATAATCGTTTTTTAGGAATTCAATTATTTTTACGTGAAAAGTTGGGTGTACCAAAAGTAGGAATTTTTTGAAAATGCGGGCAGAACGGTTCGGGTTACCAGGTTTTTTGTAAGAATTTCCACGAATGGTGTTCATTGATGACACTTTTATTAAAGTGGGTTCTGTTCGAGCATATCTACTATTTTTATGTGTATATTTGCACGGATGGGTTTTTATATGTTGGCTATAATAGTAGACAGTTAACAGCACAGGTAATATAGATCAATTATCCTTATGGGTTATTGTATATAGGTAATGCAATTTATACTTGCTCGGTAACATTAACTTTCAATAAGGTAGTTGAAAAGTTGTATTTCAAAGAATATACTTTATTTAATTATCGTACGCAAAAATTACAGTACGTCACAAGTAGTTTAGAATGGAATTATATAACACCCAAATTAAGAGGATAGCAACACCCCATGAAAGACATTTCCCCAACTGGTAAAATATAAAATCGGTTTAATGTCTGTGAGTATTTCATATAGGTAAACGGTACGATCATGTTAATTTAGTCAAAGTTGTGTACGGAAAAATTTAAAAAAAAAGATAATGATTAATAATTCCTGCATGTTGTATTTTATGACGTAGTACAATGGTGTATGTAGAAGAAATACATATACGCGGCTTTCATATTTTACTAATTGAGGTACATTGGCGACAAACATTTTGGCAACTTTCAACTTTGGTTTTGCAAAACTTTCAGTAGAGCAAACATTGGAATGTTCAACTTATAAGGTTGTCTGTTTTTATTTGCTACAATAATTTCGTTTCTGCGTTCTACTCACAACCTCATTGAGTTGTCTAAAGGTAGGAAAACGGGGAAATCATTGTTCGTCGTGTGTAGGTATCTTTCTGTGGAATGGCTCCACTGGAACGAAATACGCGAATCTGATGCACTAGGCACTCGCCACGCCATGCATTCTGCTGTTACGTTATATACAAACGACGCGACGTCTGATTAAGTTTCGCAGTTTACGTTGTAGTTGGTAGTGTCGTCATATGTCATCCATGCGAACAGACTTTATGGAAGCACATTGCATTGTTTACGACGTTTGCGTGTCAAATATACGCTTCACAATAGTAATTGCTCTATTAATGCAACAACAGGTTGAGCTAATCGGAAATTTAAATAAAGGCGAATGGAATACTGAATTTATCATTACAAACATTTTTTAGTATTACCATTAACATCATATGTAATTATGCTGAATTTTTTAAACTTAAAGTTATGCATAGATATTTATGGCAAATGTTTGCATTAGAATAAAACGGTCTAGGAAGCTTTTTCAAAACTCTTTCATGAGAGACTCAATTTATTTGAGTATGCCATCATAGATCATATATGTTTTATATTACTATTTTGTGTATCGTTAAAACTGTCATTAGCCCAAAACGGTTAAAGAAGAAGCATTCAGCATTGTAATATTTTAGTTCTGAGTTCTGACACTTAAAGATTGTCCTTTCAAAACGATACATTAACTAACAGTAACACGTGTATTCTTATATATGCACTGCGAAGCCCATAGCTATGTGTTAAGTTGTCTGTAAACTGTTTTATGATATTATAAAACTATTACACCATTGAATAATTAATCTTTTAAATACCACCAACCTACCTACCGCGTACATTTGCAAGTGGTGTCAAGCCATGTATTTTCTCATTCATAATTCAGCACAGCTTCCTATTTGCTTATTTAATAGTTTGCTTTGCTTATTCAGTATATACATCAGCATTACTTCACAGATTATGTTAAATTGGTTATATTAATAATTGGTGTAAGCAGTATTTTTTTCAAGTAGCGTATAACATCATTTAACAATAAAAACGCATTATATTTCCAGGTTTCATTCGTTCACACTAATGTAAAAATGATTGACATGGACTGCGGTTGGAGGCAGGTTATGACGTCTCCATTTGATACTGATAAGACTAATCAATGAATACCAACAATATCGCTCCTCTTAAAATAAATGTATGTAAACATCCGCCTAGTTGCGACATAATGTATTTTATATCACACCGACAAATTTTCATAATAAAAACAAAAACTGAACAAAAATGTGAAATGAAAATGGTTCTTATTCATAAGATTTCCTTGGCACTATACAGTTTCTATTTCTTGTTCCCTTGGGCACAATCAATGATTGGCTTTTTGGACACTTGGAGAATATGTTATGTATCGTAATGATATAGAGACCTGGGATACGGATCTCACAAGAAAGTTGATGGACCATTAGGGTTTATGGTCCTTATAGTTTAATATACAGAACTTAATTCTGTAGTGGCTTTGTCCCTCCGTCCATCCCCCGGTTCCAACAGCCCTCTGCTGTTAAAATTGGTCTTAAACAATAAAATATGGTTCGTAGAACATAAGTATAATTTTGGTGATATGAGATTGGAACTCTGGAGTACTAAAGTATGCATTTGATCACTTTTATCAGTTTACGTGATAACCATTTGTGTTTACTAAGCAAAGAATGCGATATTTGTATTTTATAAGTCTCTTAAAAATCAACAGCAGTAGCAGGTAGACAATTAAACAGTTGCAGAAACTAGGTATTATTCTACTACGTTAATGATGTACGATAATTCTTTTTAAAGCTCAATGCATATTTCAGACTTTTATATATATACTTTTAGTACGTGTGGAGACAAATATCATGATCGACTGGTTATATTGCAAATGCCATATATATATGTACATCTAGTGTATGATATATCAAAATAATAAATACCTACTTTTCGGCTGAATGCAGGAGGAAATACATTTATTAAAATTGTGTGGTTAAAATAATTAGATGTTGTCAGAGATTAAATTATCGGCTTATACGGTTACAATTGATGTTCGTTACGATTGGCAGTCGTAAAGCTTTACGTAACTGTCCACATTAATCTGCAATAGCACCGCATGGATTTCATGTAAAAAAACCTTTCTAAGAAAAACATCAAGAAAAACGTCATTGGTCATTTGCATACAGCAGGTAAAACTAAAGTTACTTAGTTACTGGGTGTGATAATTGAGCTGAAGGATATTATTTGATGATTTGGTACAAAATATGCAATGTTTAATGATTGACACTGTGTGACGTGCGTTTCTTGGAAAATGCTCTCCTACAATGCTGAAACAATACTGACAATGAATAGGTAATGTAGGTGATAGTAGATAGGAATAGGAATATGTAAGGTAGTAGTGCACAATGCACCTAGTGCAATGTGCATCTTTCTTGGTAGGTGTACGCTTTGCTTCTGCTTCGTTTGAGAACAATCAACTCTTTTTTGGTAGTACGAAGGTAGGTAGGTAGGTAGGTAGGTGTTTACTGTGTACTGTTGTACATTGTACTTGTACTGAAAACTGAAGCGCCAGTGCCACACAAGTAATCTGTCTGTGCAGGTGCCTACAAATAGAGAAAGGACGTTGCTATTAGATATTATTAGTGAACTATAAGTTTGATGAGGGCAATTTGTGAGTCTTAAAGGTGCCACTTGTCAGAGGTAGAAATAAGGTACTATCCAAATCTGCAAAAGGAGCTTCCATTTCTTACACAAATATCTAATGATTAACGATGATTTTATGAATTACTAATAAATACTGTTAGCACAGCCTGTATTAATGACATCAGTAAAAATTAACTGGACCAGGATCTTCTGCTTATCCGGACATAGTAATATAGCTTGAGGTCATTACTAAATATGTATCTGCATATAGACGTTCTTTTAGTATGAAATACTTTTTATCCCAGGTGTAGGGTAACCCCACCTAAATAAGTGAATTCGCAAATAAGGCCCGGCCCTTTATATCAACGTAACAACAATTATCATCAGTGTAACGGATTTTCTGGAAAGAATTTTTATTGATTCTATGAACACCCACCCGTTCCGAAATCGTTGTGCCAATCCAGCCGACGTCAATTTGTGCAAGATCCTGTATATTGAGAATATTTCTTAGTTGCAACAACAGTTGATCTGTAAATCAGTAAATCTAGAATTTTGCATACACAGCGTGATACGTCGTCATCGTGATAATCAAGATGTACACAGTACATCTGGATCAAACAATACAAGCAAAATGTAATCACTAGTTTAATTGTATATCATCAGTGTAACGGATTTTCTGGAAAGAATTTTTATTGATTCTATGAACACCCACCCGTTCCGAAATCGTTGTGCCAATCCAGCCGATGTCAATTTGTGCAAGATCCTGTATATTGAGAATATTTCTTAGTTGCAACTTCACACTGATCTGTAAATCAGTAAATCTAGAATTTTGCATACACAGCGTGACGCGTCGTCATCGTGATAATCAAAATGTACACAGTACATCTGGATCAAACAATACAAGCAAAATGTAATCACTAGTTTAATTGTTCATGTATTACAAACAAATGTCTGACGAACAACGTAAGTAACGGCATACTCCAGTTCTTCAACGATAATACAAAGTGCATATTGCACGTGTCCTCTATAATACGTTCGCTTCGCACGTTCAGGTGAGGGTTGTAAATCGCATATATAATTTACATTACTGTTAAATCTTTAGAGCTATGAGAATTATTCATTAGTACACTACTGGTTGCTTTTAACCTTTCGCTAGCATTTTATGGTTTTCCAAAAATACAAAATATGGTTTAACATAACAGAGCGATATCCTTCCGGATTCCGTATGGGTATACATTTATGTTTATCGAAAGAACAACTCCATCTACTATTTGTATGAAATTACTATTTCGAATTTTAAACTGTTTCCATATCAATAGATATGAACATTAGCACGGTTAAGATTAAGATCTAAGATGGGTTTCCATTCCAGGGTCATGCCAGTGACGACATTTAAACAACAGGGTTGTTATGGGTTACAACCGAATATTGCCTCATATATTACCGTTGGTCAGGTACATAGGTTTAACCCGTTGGATAACTTGTCCTCGAAGTTTAAATCCAGTCTCAGGTGGTGGGTGATGGAAGGGGTCAAAGAAAAAGTCTTTCAAAAAGTAGGGTCAAATTTAGAATGTAGATAGATAATGTGTAGACATAATAGGAAAGAACGGCAAAAGTCTAAACAACGCGTAAGAGGAAAAGAGACGAAAAAGGTAGGACATAATTGAAAATTGAAATATCACATTTTGCAACTTAACCAAATACGTCTCATTATTTTAAGGTTCACGTCCATCAAACTATTTCGCTTATATTATCATCTACACCTTCATACACTACTCGTCTCGCTCTAAATCTTTCAATACCAAGTTCGTACCTAAAAAATTAAATAATATTTTCGAGATTTTATCTTTGTCTTTTATACATCGTTGTCATTATATACATAATAGAAGTTTTCGCATTTCCCGAAGTGGGAATTATTCTGATTCAGTTTGAGCATTCAATTTTATAATACGAAACACAATGCCTCAGTCCTGTCACTCATGCTGGTGACGACTCGTGTAGGCTTCTGTCTTTAGCGTGTTGATCTTTATAAAGCATTTTCAGGCAACTTGTCTAGAGGTCGAGGTCATTGACAATGGCAAATGGTTTACGTATAGGGATGAAATATTACAAGGGTAGACTGTAGACCTGCAATATGAATGTGTTATGGAAGTTTGCTGCAGACTACTTGTATATGCCAGAAGATGTTTTGTTTTCGGTTAATGATAAACGATGTAATAATACTTATTCCTACTTTTGCAACGTGCAGCATGTCCCGTTTACACATCATATCATATTATGAATATGAATAGTATAAATCGTAATCGAGGCGTAATCGAATCGTACAAAAAGTGAGCCATGATAACACAGCTATTCAGAGAACGGAAACCGTCAGTCAAGCGTAATCTGATGCGTATGAAATGTTTTGATGATTTTGTGGCATAACGAAATTAATTTTCCTGACAGCAATTTTTACAGTTTATTTAATTACAATGATGACAAAATGTCTAAAAACAAAAGTCTGTCTGGTAAAGTATGGTAAACTTATCTCTATTTCATGTTAATGTTTTACCCATTATCTTGTATTGCACTTATTGTATATTTCATTCAACACGCCTCTTTGGGAGCCCCTCTAAATCCAGTAATGTTTCTCCATCGGGTATAGCATGAGGACCGTCTCCTATTTGAGTATGAATGATGTAGCTCAAAGCATTTATTGCAGGCCATGGTTTCGATTCTTTGAGTTGATTAAATCGCTGTAAAATATTTTAAAATGAATGGTACACGGTATAATTGGCGATAATAAAACAACTACTCGAAAACGATTGTAAGTTTGATAAAATACATATAACTACTGACTTCAGGAAGTGTTGAAGGTGGTGCTTCCAGTCCTTTGTTGTATTCCTTCGCAGATTTATCAGTAGGAAACATGTAATTTACCGCAGCTAGCACAGCGGGAACATCTTCATCCAGTAAATACAGGCAAGCATTTGGACCGGCATCATATGTGTAGGCAGCCTAAAATGCCAAAAATTCATTACTTTTCTTCTTTTAAACAACGACGGAAGCAATAACAAACTTTTAGTCTCATTAAAGCTAGCACTAATAAAAGTTGTTGGATTGCTAATTTTCTCATCTTTGGGAAATTATGAACGCTACATGCTTACCATCGCTCAGTCCTGCAAGCTTGTTGATTGTATGAATAAGGTTGGCGATAGCATGGGAAACGTCATTCATGTATACGATTGGTGGGTACGTGTCCAAACAAACAGCATGAAATTGATTACTATCTTGCATAGTTATACGAGCAAACGTCTCAAAATCCCTGTTTTTGATTGCCTAAACAATTGAACATCACAATAATAAGAATGATGTACGTACACAACACAACGTACATTAATTTGTCAAAGTTTTCTATATGCGTATTCATATTCATCTGTATATTAGTATATCCAGTTTCTACATCCTGCGCAAAACGCTTGCATGGTAACCAAGATAACCATAACCACACATGCACTATGGTATACGTTAAATGTCTCACAATAATACAATGGTATACTGACGAAATCACAACTTAACCACAATAATGTGTAATGTATTTTTCCATTAAATTGGTAAAGGTAGGTGAATCTTGACGTGAGAGATTTTACATTTTCAAGATGTACACGTGAGAGAATAACGAGCTGCACCACACAACGATGCATTGTATTCTCGTCGTGGTTAAAATTACACCAATTCAATTCTAACCTTAGTCATTTCATTCATTCTTTCCGGTACGCATTTCGCAACGCGGTGTTTCAGCAGTTCACTAGTTTCATATGTGAGTTGCATCCCGCTGGTACTGCTGGTCTTTTTTCTAGCATCAGATACCTGTCAAGCACAGAACGAAACCATGAAAATGGGTATAATAGACATATTTTATAAAAAAAATATAATTGGTTTTAAATCTGACGACGAGGTGAATTAGATCATGAACTTTACCACCAAGATTAAAATTTTCATTTCTGGCCAGTGCGATGCAGGTACTATTTGTTCGGCAAAAGAATCTGTACCAGCAGGATTTGAACCAGCAAACCATTGTACAAAACCTCCATAAATGCTTCTACAAGCGCTTCCGGAGCCACGTCTTGCAATCGTTGAAATGTCTCCCTCAATGTTATATAATTTCGCCAGAGCGTATACTATAAATCACAGTTTCGAGATGAATAAATTGGCAAATTTAGTCGGTACTTTGAATGTTAAAAATATTTATGCTAACTACCAAAACAGGCATATCCGGCTGCCGATGATGCTAGACCGGCAGCAGTTGGAAAATTATTCTCCGAACACACATGAAGTTTCCATTTCAGTTCTTCGTCGGAAAATTTTCCTGATTTTCTTGCACGACTTTTAACTACAAACATTGATTTACAAATTATTTCATGAAATATCCTGTGGATATCTGCTCTCAGTTCGTCTTACTTTCTGCTATACAAGCAGCCAGGCGAGGATTACTGATATTTTCCACTTCTCCGTTCAACCACATTCGATTTGTTTGGAAATCAGGACTAATCGCGACAGTTGTTTTTGCACACATCTAAAAAAAAGTTTCAAAACATAGTGTCTTATGTCGATAATTTTTTCCATAAAAACTCAACATGTAGCGTCATGTTTAGTAAATTCTAACCTGATCAACGTGTAACGTTCCACTTAACGAATCGTTCAACGGAATTATAAGGTTTTCGTTCGTTTTCCCCCCTGAGAAATAAAAAAATGTTAAAATATTCTGCTGTACACTATATTTGGGGTATAGTGAGAATTATATACATTTCGTACAATATTTGATCACGGCAATATTCACCGGAGCTACACATGTGGCACTTTTGAGGGACATCGTGAACAATAAAGTAGTACGTAAACAGGTCAAATGGGTTCAGCGGTTACTTCAGTTGTAAAGCCAATTGCCACTCGAACGGATCCAATGTAATGCTTGTTGCAAACTGTCCGCAACGGAGTTACAAACGTCTCTGGTCGCAAGTTCGTCGGTAAATTTGTTTACTTCAGTGTAGCGCTGAAAAATGTACACATACACAACTCTCGTTGTAACATTGAGTTAAAATCTTAAACGATTACGGCCCAAATGTTACATCCTGTTTAACGCACTCATTCATGCTAAATCCATACGTTTCATAATAATACTAGGTCGCACAGTCGCACTTGTAAGACCGGTGCATAGATCACTCCGCTTGTGAAGCACTGTCGTCGCCCGGCCGGCCGTCCAAACTTCGCCCAAACTGAAGAAAGGGGTTAGAATTGGAACTTTGAACAGGAAACAAATCAACAAAATGCATATAATAACATGCTCCACGTTTTATTGCTGATTTTCATTTTTCATTTTAGTTTCCATTTATATTTTCATTTAAAATTTTTACGGTCGCATAGAAACAATTTGACAAAATGGGAAAATACGATTAGGCAAATATTGGGGAAACATGTGAAAGCCGACGGTTACTTGGCGACATTAAGATTCATCTTTCACAACTACTTCAGAGAGAGCATAGTATTATTATCCCATCTTTGATTCAACCGAGTCACTGTCGCCGGTTTCCCCCACTCACTACTAACTACTATGTATTACCGTGCTAATTACCCCCGCCCATTCTCTACAACTACAATCCTTTCCCACGATAATGATACCGGTTGACTGCAATGGTGTGATGAACATGAATGTCGGCTTGGACCAGTAATGGTTCACCGTTAGTGACCGCCGACCGGTATATAATAACATGAAATGACAATAACGTTTAAAACTAATTCTTCACACGATCCACGTAAATGTCATTTCAAGTAAACACTTTTGATGTTGTAGGGCAATAATAATTGAAACGTGCGCTACCTATGACCTATTTTTTCGTACAATAATAGATTGGTTTGGAATATATTAGCTAAACTTGCGATTCTCTACCATCTTTGCCTTTTGAACTGATGCTCTTTTCATGGTCTTTGTATATGCAAATAATATGCTCCACGTTTGATTACGAAATTATTAAAGTGCTTTGCTTGCTGCTGCTAGTGGTTGGCAACGACTGTAATATGTACAGTGTACACCTATAAATCTTTCCCCACATATTGTTAGTTTGGCCTTTCCAATTGAACACGTTTATTGTTACAACACTACATTATAATATATTTGATCATATACTTAAAAAGTTCGATAATTCAGGAGGAATTATCTTATTCATCTAACAACCACAAGCAATTTTAATAATATTATATCTACTTTTTTCTCAAACCCGAGCAATGATGCCGACAAGACAATTGAGTTTTACGAATGTCAAGGTCAATGTGTTGGTTAACACATAATCCATGTACATACCTAAAAATGAAAACTTATTCTGCTGAAAGTTTAACCAACTAAAATGTGCACTCTAGTACTTGCGTTTTTGTCCCGAGCTTCCTATTCCTAATGTATTCCCATCCTAGCACCAAAAATGTAATCGAAATAAATTGCAATTTTATTATAACTATTGACCGATATGGCAAACTTTTAAACAAGCAGGTCTCCTTTCATTGTTGATTGTTCATAATTATGCGTCGCAGAGGTCGGACAGATACATACATACGAGTCGTATGATACGATACGTGTTAATGTTAATACGTGACATTGACATCGTCATGATCACTGGGATTTATAACTCTAATTTAATTACGTACAACCTCACAAGATTACGAATTACAACACATAGGAAAACACGCCGTACATATTCTAAAATAAAGAACGAAATTACGGGGTGATAGTACGTGCGTTCACTCACAACAGTATTATGCTTTTCATATCTAAAGAAAGTAAGGGCGCCAATGGCAACGAACATTTTCTCACACATTTTTAATTTGAGCTTAGGAAAGTACCTTTTACATGAGGAACCGATTTTTTAAAAAATATGACCGTGTTCAACTTTTACGTCACTACTTCACATTACAAAAATCTAACAAGTACTTCCAATAAATAGTAACAGTAGCACTCGATAAGCCTTTCTCACGAAGCATGGCTTCGTAAAACTTTTCTTCCGTTGTTAGAGTAAAATTAAGACAAAACTTGAGTAAAATTTTGCACGACTCAATTGAGCTACTACTGGAAGCATACTTATATCTATTCTTCAATGCAAACATATGCATGCATACATATCTTTTAGTACCGGCCACCTGTTTGCCCCCTCTGCCATCTGATTCATTCGCCTATTTTTTTTTACCAAGACGGTTGCCTGAGTAAGCGTAAAGGACAAGGACGGATGTACGTACTCCATGAATGAATCTTTAAGAACTATTCCCAGCAGTCGGATGTTTAGCACAGGGCATTTGAGGTTACTACTAAAATACAATACAGTGCACTTTTTTTGCATTTTTCAGCACTCACTTGCATTATAGCAATATGCAAAATGAATCATTGATATCAATTGTTACATTGTGAACCAAAATTATAAAATGAAGCGAATTTGTAATCATCATCCTCAATCGTGATGAGGCACAAATTTGTACAAAATACTTCTTTGGATTTGGTTTCCTAACTATACGATGTGTCGACCTTTGACACACACAATTGACATGAGCATCCATATGTCATATGTGGAACGGGATACTTTTCGCTCCGCTCGCCCTATGCCCTATAGATATGTATAAAACTACATGAAATTCTTTATGGTAAGCGGCGTTAGTCCTCTTCCCAGAAACATCCGATCCACTGTTCATAATTTTTTTTCTCCGTAAAAATAGACGATATTAACCAAATCCAACCTGTCATTGTACTGTACACGGAAAAAGTGAAAGAGTCAAAGATTTTTTAAAAGTTTGTTGAAGTCGATGTGTCAACATGACCGGAGGTGCTGACCGGGGAAAGAATGAATTTTCAGAAAAAAAATACAATTGTCAGCCCTTAAGGAAGACTTCAGGGCCGTAGTGCATACAAACTACAATTTTACAAAATTACAATTGTCTCCTATGTATTGCTTATGCAAGGTTTTAAAGTAACCTAGGCGAACCTTCACCTTACAAATTGTAAGATTGTAATTGTAAGCTACAAATTTTTAAGACCCAAAGACCCAGATGAAAATGGAAAAATTGGAAGATTTCTGCCGTTCGTCCATTAAAATTTCAATTTACGATCCATCGCATCCTTAACAACTTAATATTGAAACAAGTTCGTTTCTCGTATGTTTCCGGTTTCTATATATATGTATAGAATTACCATTTTAAAATCGTCTCCGCTCTATGCAGACTTTACAGCAAATGCGAATGTTTTACATTTTTTAAAAATTATATGGTAGCAATTTATTTGTTTGGCTTCCGCTTCCCCCTTGTATTGTAGTTTGAACGGGTTTCTTGTGCTTGCATGATTCCGAACGAAATTTTAGCACTTCCATTCTATTTGGCGGAAGGTGTAAGTCAGGAGTCAAGGTCACGCCCACGCCATGAATGGACAATCAAAAATGTCAGTCGAGTCCCGTACATGTACAACATCTTAAAAATGAGAATGAATTGAAACGATGACCACACCACAGACAATCAACAATTGTAACAAGTGTAAAAGTACTTGGTCATCAAGAGAGCGGCAACTGTCGTATCTTCATTTAATATAATGGATGTCACAACAAAGACAATTACCAATAACTATGAAGTATAGAAGTACCGAAAGCCAAATCTTGTAAATCGTGCACATAAAATAGTAATGTCGACACGTTATCATTCAAGTATATGCATATGTAAGTTTTTGCTTTAGTTCTCTTAGTCTTCATAAACATAAATGGTATCCGTCATTAGCCGATATTCTAATTGATTCTAGACGTTAGAATCTACATACCTACAATTTGTTGGTTCTCCAAGAACGCCTGTACGTAGTTTTACAGCGCACTGTTCGTCTGTCTGTATAGCAACAGGATTCCTTCAAAAGTATTATCTTTTTTAAACTATAAACTTTCATCATACCCCAGGGAATAACGGACGGGGCAGGGGGACGATAAAAGTCAACAGGAAACTACACAATTACGGATGGGATGGACAGACAAACGACAGACGTATTACCTCGAAATAAGGTTTCCCTAAAGGTACAAGAGTCTTTGTCTTTCATCTTGAACTTTAGTTCGACTGGACGACTAGTGTCATTCTATAAAATATGAACAGTGACGAATGGCGATGTAAAGAATCGGCAGTTGAAATGAAAATCTTGTCAAATCATAAACATAAATTCGTTTTAGTCTTAGTCTTAGTACCTACCCAGCTTCGGCTTCAAGCCCTAAGCCATCTTGTTACCATTTTTACCTTTTACATACACCCGGCACTATCACAATATTACATATACACAAAACACAACGGAAACTCCGTTGTCTCTGTATCATACTACCACACTCAATCACACACAGACATACATACACCTAGTGTCTGTGTATTCATATTTGTATTGTATTTGCTTGTATTTACGTACGCAACGAAACGTTGAAATGATAGTGTGTGTTTTGTGTATATTGCATACGATATCTACTTCTTGTCTTCAGGTCTTTCATTTTTGCTTTGTTTTGCTGTCCGTTAGATTTTTTTCATGTGTTGTTTGTTTGAGTCCCACCAATGTAGCCGCTTCTTTTTCGTCTCTTTTTCTTTATTCACAGTCTAGTGTTGATGGTATTATCGAAAGTCTTATCGATAATTTCATCTTATCACTGACAACTGACTGGCAATTGGATCTCACTTCCTGTCGTGTCGTCGCATCATTTATAAGGTACTGATTATTGATTCTTTATTGTCTATTATTATTATTATTTTTAAAGAATAACTATTTCGTTACAGTCTGTGGTGTTGACAGTGTTGATTTCACACACTAGTACTTAATTTTTTGTTATTTGTTTTAAGACTTTCTTCCCTTTTGAATCAAATTGATGGTAGCCAAATAAATTCCTAAGGGACCACTAGATTTTGTTTAGAAAACTCGACAAGTTTTGTACTAGTGTACTGATATTTCATTTGTTTTATGGTTGATTGTAAACCGGTTTATTTGGTACTGGTGACTGGCAAAAATTAGAACATGCTGTCATGTGTCGTCTCCCTTTATGTTTGTTAGCCAACATGATTTTATTTTAATTCCGCCGTCAGTCATTTTTTGTACATGTCACAGTGATGATGGATGACGTAGTCAAAGTTGACATCTTCTTAGTTTCCCAGCGCATTATGGCATCCGGTAGCGTTATCAATTCTTTACCATTTTATCAAAGTTTGATAGGGTTCTGCTTGGAAGGGTGTCATAACAATAGTTAATAGCCATAATCCATAGTTAAATCTATAAATAGTTAACACACTATCTAAGGTTGTGCATGTAAGGACCGGCACGGGTTATGGAATTGGTCACATACATGGAAATCTAATGATATATTTTAATTAAAAACTTGTAATAACACGTAATGACTAATGACATTAATGTCTTTTCCTTCGCTTAGATTGAGCATAAAGGAGCACTCATTTTTGCTGGCAAGTAACCACTGGCAACGTCACTGTCGTGGTGCGTGGAGCGTTTAGCCATGGCAGAAAATCAACCACAAATTGATCATTATGATTTTATTAATGCTCCACAATTCGTCGATTTCAAAAATTTGTCGGCACAAGATGATCCCGACGCTGACAAATTTTTTGGTAATTTGTCATTTTGATATTCAAAAAATTAAGTTCGAAACGTTCGCGTTGTATCTCCTAATCGTCCTAATAGTACAATATATAGAATAAAGATTTTTTTATATTTATAAATTCTTAAAACAGAAACTCATCGTGAGGAAGACGACTTTATGGTCCCAGTTGATATCAGTGCAATTTCGCCTACAGTTCAACTTTTGTACAATGACGAAAATGAACATTATTCTAATGAAGCAAATAAAGCCGCAATCGCAGCTGGATTAGAGGATGTCAAAATTGAATACTATGCTAGCCCTCAACAAACTTCAACATCGTCGCATCCGTCGAGTGCAAATAAGAAATCTCTCAATTCTGTGTATGGAACACCCCTTGGTGCGTCAGGATTGTCGTCACAGGCGTCATTTTACACTCCAACGGGAAACGGCGAGGATAAAGAAAACAGTACTCCGTCTTCTCTTTCCGGATATGGATCTGTTAAGAAACAAGGAAATAGCGATAAGGCGCATGAGAAAACGCCACGTAATATCTTGTCTGAACACGTTCACGGTTCGTTTCCATTATTTTATATAATAATTTTACAGGGAGCATAGCGTCTAGTTTAAGGTGTATAGTTTGTTATATATGTTCAGATCATTTGAAATGATAATATTTTGTTGATGTTCGTATATTATTGCAGCTTCTTCGCCTACTACGTTTCTATCTCGTTGTTCCAACGGATCAGCTAAGGA
This sequence comes from Callyntrura sp. NNG-2020, assembly GCA_027744055.1. Lineage (NCBI taxonomy): Eukaryota > Metazoa > Arthropoda > Collembola > Entomobryomorpha > Paronellidae > Callyntrura > Callyntrura sp. NNG-2020. The sequence goes on from JAHZNE010005455.1 coordinate 24,157, forward strand.
ATTTAATAATAAAAACCCTGTGACAGCAGCTCAAGCATTGAAATCCCAATTAGAACAGCTCACTATTGTTTCGAGTGATGACGAAGATGAAGAAGACGTTTCCGAATTTCGGTTAATAAAATCTAGCAATTCTGTGGCAGAAGCATCGTATGAAACGTTCACAAAAAATAAATTGGAATATCTTGGTATTTTCAAACCAAAAGTAATCGAAGAGAATCACCCCTCGGATGTTAATAATTCAGTTAGTGAGACCGATGAAACGATGGTGTGTAATGTTACAAATACCTATGTAAAAAATGAAGAGGCACAGGCTGAATTTACAGATGACGATTCAGACTCAAATAGCGTGGAAAGGGATGCAATGGAAATACGTGAACCCGTCAACAACATCTTGCAATTATTAGATGCAATAAATTTAAACGATTTCGACGAAAATCCTCGCAGCTCTATCCTCGTTGCGAATGTAGGCAAAGAAGTTCTTTGGAATTCCGATGCTGTCGAAGGTTTGGCTGATGTTGAATTGCAAAATTAACTAATTATATTATAACTATTAGTAGTAAATAAACCTAACTATGTTGTTGGCTCTACGTTTAACTATCATACAGAAGGAGCTGGTTGCCCAAAAGTAGAAATGAGTGACAGCAGTCCCTACAGTTCATTGGACTTTGAGATTAATAATTCATCTTGTACGGTTTACCGAAATCGTGCTTCAAGTGTCGGAGATTTAAGACAGCTTTTGACGACAGAGGTAGAACCCAAGTCAAGAGAATTTGAAAGATATGGCTATATTCCTCACGTCGGTATTACCATTCCAAAAACGCCCGACGTTGCCCAAAGGTACTAATATGTCGGATTTAATTTAGATCTGCCTTAACTCATTTGGGATATTTCTTATCCCCTATGCTGAATTCCAATTAATTACGTTAAGGTGATTTTATTCAGGGATGAGCTTCCACTTCATGTTCCCCTAAGTGTGAAGGAAGAGCAGAAGGTGGAAAATTTTAACTCGAACGAAAATTCTTGCTATTTTGAGATCCAAGCTCCTCAGCATAAAAAATCTATTCGACGCGTTTCCAGCTGTGGAGATCTTGTTAAAATACAACAGCGTGCAGAATTAAATACTCGTAATCGCACTGGTCGTTCTGTAAAACCATATAATACAAAGACACTAACCGTACCCAAAACACCGGATGCAATGAAGAGGTTAGAAGATTAAATAACGGTTCATATATTAATGTTTAAAACAGGCTTTCACTTGTAAACGGAATCGAGTTAGTTATTGGGCGTACCTGTATTTACAACTTTCTAAAATTATTTATTCAATCTTGATACTTCTTTC